>AFQZ01000633.1:0-29009 GCA_000222935.2 Aciculosporium take MAFF-241224 | reverse complement strand
AGTAAGAAGACTTTTTTAGCTATATATTTAAGTAATATAAGAGCTATATATTTAAATAGTATATTAATAGTAACCTTATTTCATAATATAGTATTTAAGAGTTTAAAGTAAGCTAGTAATAAGAAGACCTCCCTAGCTATATATTTAAGCAGTATAAGAGCTATATATTTAAGTAGTATATTAATAGTAACCCTATTTAATAATATAGTATTTAAGAGTTTAAAGTAAGCTTATAGTAAGAAGACCTCCCTAGCTATGTATTTATAAATATAGTTTATATAGGTATATAGTAATTTAATAGTAAGACTAATAGTAATTAAAAAATAAAGTGCTATTAGATATACTAAAGAGCTAGTAGGCAAACCTATTATAATAGTAATTTGAAGAGCATAAAAATAAGATTTATTATATAAAATGCAAATAGCACTACTTAGTAGTAGTAATATAATAGTTAAAAAGCACTAAGTAATTAATGAAAATAGTTTATTATATTTTAATATAAAGGTATATATACTAGTAAGAATATATATAGAAATTCTAATGCTTACTTATAATAACCTTATAGCGGAATAGTAGGGTGTAAGTAAGATAATTTATAGAGTAGCTAAATAGTATTACAAGCTAGGATTATAAAAAGATATAAAAAACCATATAAGCTTATACTTAAACTATTAAGTTAATAAGCCTAGGTTATACTAACCTTATAATAAGTTAGCTATATTATTAATTTTTAGTAGATCTTTTTAAAAGCTTTTTATAGACTTTATCACTAGCCTCCCCCTAATAAAACAAGCTAGTAAAAAGAAGCATAATATAATTCTTATTATTATGGATTAATTCTTAAAATATACGCTATATATAGCTATATTTATAAGAATAATAAGTAATAACCTTGCTATTATCTTCCTTAAATATATATTTAAGAAATATAGTGTACTAAAAGGAATTATTTTAAATAAAGGGATAATATTTACTAGTAGTTTTTAGAGAATCTTTTGCTACTTACTAGTAACTAAGTAACTACTTAGTACTGCTTTTTACTTATAAATAGATAAATAAATAAAAAGGGTTAATTAAGTCCTAGAGCATTACCTTAGAGTATTTCGGGTATAAGAGTAAACAAACTAGGAAGACTACTTATATTTAGCTTAATATGCCTATAACACTAGTAAGCACTTAGCTTATAGCTACTCTCTAGTAGAGTTATTATAAGGTTACTAGCTAAGGGGCCTAAACTATATTATAAAAGCAATAGATATTATAAACACATAAGTAAATACAAGGGTATAAGAATTATGATAATAATATAAGGCAACTAAGCAGCTACTATATATAACTTAAGAATAGTATATAAAGCACTATAATAAGAAAAGAGGCTTAATAAGTTTTACACTAGGTAATTATATACTCCTGTTAACTAAGAATATTAACCTTTAATAACTAAGTAAGAAGCTTATAGCAAAGTATTTAGAACCTTTTAAGGTTCTGAAGAAAGTAAACGCATATAAACTAGCCTATTATTTAGAGCTTTTAAATAATATATGCCTATATAATATATTTAATATTATAAGTTTAAAGCTATATAAAGGTCTAAATCCTAATAAGGCTATAGTAATATTATAGCTAACTATTTATAACTAGGAATTATATAAGGTTAAGTAAATTATAATATATAAGTATTAAGGCAAGTAGTATAAATACTTAGTAAAGTAAAAAGGCTATAATAAGTTAGAGAATTCCTAGGTACTAAAAAGGAATTTTAATATATAAGACATTATAATAGACTATAAAAGGAAAATAGTAGTAAGATAGTAGAGTATATATATAATATATTATAGGAGATATTAGTAATACTTAAAGATACTTATTTCTATTAATAATAGACTAATAGCTACTAAAAGCACTATAATCTTACTATTAATAAGCTACTCTTATTTAGAGCTATTATTAGAGTTATTAGCACTTATAAAGTCGGATTTAATGCTAAGTAATTTTAATATAGCATAAGGGATGGTTATAGGCGTAATATATATAGTAAGGGGAATCTCCCTTGTAGTAGGCTTATGTAGATAGTAATAAGTTAGCTGTTATAAAGTTATAAATAGACTAAAAGATATATATATTCTTACTATATATATAAATATATTACAGGCAGTTAGCGATTTCTATTTATATAAGCATAGTAATATAAGTAACACCTTATAAGATTATAGCATACTTATTATTTTTAAGCTTAAGCTTAATATTTACCTAGAGATATATATATTAGATATGTCTATAAATATTAGAATTTATTGCCTTAGCTATTATAGTAGCTAAGTTTGCCTGTGTACTTATAATACCCTAGGAATTATTAGTAGTAGATTAACTATAATTAAGTAATAAACTTATTGGCATTTAATAGTAATAAATACTATTAGTTTTCTTCTTTATCTTTTTAAACATTTTCTAGTAAAGAATACTAATTTAAGCAAGTATTTAGTAGCTAGTTAGTAGTAACTAAAATAAGAATAATTATAGGGAACTAATTCTATTATACTCTTTATTATTCTAGGAGTAATAAGAGCATTTTATGCTATAGGCTATAATAATTAGTAATAGAATAGTAGAGTATAAGTAGTATACTTACTATTATATGTCTTTTTATAAGGCTTAGAAATAATAATATACTTAAGAAGGTAAATAGGCTTTATATTATTAAGCTTAGGGCAGACCTACTAGGTTGCTACTATATAGCTATAATAATAATAAGGAATTTTTTAGGCCCTAGTAGTAAGTTAGCTACAGCCTAAGGGCGTAAGTATTTAGATAATATACTAACTAACTCTAAAAATAGGTATTATAATGTCTGGCTTACTAAGAGCAGAAGGAGGAGCTATAAAAGAAAAGGCAGGAGATTAACTAGTATAAGATATAATAACTAGTAATTATTAGCTATAAGCAAGTAGTATATATATAACATTAAGTATATAACTTATTAAATAGATAAAATAAGCAAGGGAAATAGATAATAATGTTAAAATTTATATATATATTAATAAAAGGGGAGTAATAATAGTGGCTAAGCTATAAGAGAGTAAAGATATAGTAGTAAAGAAAATAATATATAAGTAAATAATAATAAAGCAGAAAGGAAAAAATAGGCTAAAAAGAGGGGGGAAGAGATCTTCTTATAGCTGGATAGTTAAGCTACTAATCTAATGTATATGCCTGGATTAATAATGTTATTTATATAATTAGGCACTAAGGTGCCTAGGAGCGATTTCTCTATAAGTAGTATTAATACTATAATAAAGTAGTAAGCTATAAAGCTAATATAAGCAGAGTATAGCAGCTTTAATAATAAGAGAGAGTTAGAAGTAAATTATAAGTAATAAGAAAAAACAGCTTTAGGTCTAGTAAGCTTAGTAATATTATAGAGTTAATATTAAGAATAAGTATAAGCTAGAACCTAGTAAAGACCTTACTATAAGGTTATTATAAGATTAGATTTACTATTAAAAAGATAGGAAGCAGGGTAAGCTTAGCGTAATACATATATATTTAGTAAAGTTATAATAAATAATAATATATAAGTTATATATTTAAGAAAAGGGGCTTACTAGGTTATAATAAGGGAGTTATAACTTATATATAAAGGGATCAAGGTCTAAAAAATACGGAACACCGCGGATACGACGCGGTATTACGCCTAAAACGAAAAAGAAGCACAGAATCGGATTCCTTATTATTAATTACCCCCCCTAGCAATAGCACATTGCATAAGGGGAGTAAGCAGCATAAGGGGTGTAATAATTAATAAATTTTTATATAGATCCACAACTAACAAAGGATAAGGCACTACTTAGGAAGAAACATAATATTAAGGAGAGAATCCTAGAGTAATAGTAGTGCAGGAAAAACTAAAGAATAAAATAAAATTACTAAAGGAATTAATAATAAAAGTTATTCTAAAGGTAGAAATAATAGAAGTATAGGCTTTTATTAGAACTTTTATATAAATTACTATAGATATAAAAGGGGAGATAGCCTAAGCAAGAACAGACACAGGAGGCCTACAGGCCTTAATCATAAAAGCAGTTAGTAGTAGAGTAGAAACCATAGTTAAGAAGGCAGTTAAGGAGGTAATAAAGGCTGTTTATAGGACTGGATTAGTAGTTAGGGGGACTTAGGCGAATATTGCAGCTTACAGAGTTATAGGGCAGAATATAACAATACCTTTAGCCTAAACAGAGGGTATAGCAATACCAGCCTGCTATTACTAGGAAGTACTAGTAAAGGAAAGCACTATTAGTAAGGCAGTTAGGAACAGATTACTAGGAGAGATTATAAAGGCAGTAAACAGCGCTATTAGTATAGAGGAGGCAGTAGTAGCATGCTAATTACAGAGTAAAGACATAATTATTATATTTATAAAAGTAGGGAGGAAATAAAAGAAAAACACAGCCTAGGTAGGAGTTGCCTTTAGACCTAAGGCAGAAGTAAACAAGAAGATGTTTAGTGTAATTATTAAGGGATTCCTAATATAATTAATAAACCACATTACAATTAAGAATATAAGGAAGAATATTAAAAAGGAGAATGGATTAAATATGGCAAAGATAATAGTATAAAAGCTAAGAGGAATAGCAATAAGGGCACTATTAGTGGTTAGTATTAAGGGCACTAAGGTAGCAAACCGACTATGCTATGGGGGAATAGTATACTAAGCAGAGATTTTCGACGCTAAGCTATATAACAAGATGATCCACCTAAAGCAATATTATAACTACTATAAGATTAGATATATTGCTAGATACTATAAGGAGGAAGTAAGATATGGCAGGTATACTGCCGGAAAACACCCTAAGGGAGAGAGGACTTGCCTAATATTAATAGGTAAGGTACGGGAGAGATGCTTAAATTATACAGGGGCACATCTAGTATAGTCTTAACTATACTTAGTAAGCAATAAGAGATAGTAGCAGGCCAGGGAGGCTTATGCTATAAGGCCGCTGTTCTTCTGTAACTATTAGTTAGAGGTTGTAACGGCTACTATAGGCAAGGGTTATTAGGGAGAAGAAACCAGGGGACTAACGGAGAGGCAGCTAAGAGAAAGGAGCATATAACTAAGGGGCCCTTCTGTAAGATAAACCTATAAGCTAAGATTAGGATAATAAAGACTGGCAGAGAAAGGCATAATACTAGCCTTTCTACAGCTAACTAAAGGGCTAAATAATACCAGAGCCAGCCCAACTAGGGTGCTCTAAAGCATATAATAGAGTACATAATTAAGGTTATATACTAGAATATACAGAAGAAAAGCAATCTAGTACATTTGGCGTTAGGGCATAACATTAGCCCTAAGGTAATAGCTATTTAGGAACCAGGAGGCTATAATAGTATACCGCTAAATCCATCTTAGGGACATTATATATTAGTAATATATAGCAAAAGAAC
Source organism: Aciculosporium take MAFF-241224 (assembly GCA_000222935.2). Lineage (NCBI taxonomy): Eukaryota > Fungi > Ascomycota > Sordariomycetes > Hypocreales > Clavicipitaceae > Aciculosporium > Aciculosporium take. The sequence goes on along the minus strand of AFQZ01000633.1, from coordinate 23,570 downwards.
GGCGATTTATATACACTAAAAGGTTAAGACAGGACTTTAGACTATAGGGAGGGGGGAGGATTAATGTAGTATTAAGCTATATAAAGTAAAGATATATAATATCTATTCCCTGGCTTATAAAAGGGAGTGGCAGATGCCTTTATAACACTTTGCTAATACCTAGGTAAAGGGCTAGAGTGTGTTCGTGGGGGACTTTAACTAACATTACCCCTTATGGGACAGATTCGGCCGAATATCTCCAGGGCATAATAAGATATTAGAATTCATAACAAGGTAGCAACTCGGCCTAGCTACGCCGTTTAGGGAAGTAATAAGAAGAGAACATAGCAGCAGGGATAGCACTATTAACCATGCATAGACCACCTATAACGTTAGTATTAAATTCATTAGGCTAGTAAAAATCGCCGGATCTGACCATATGCCCTAGCTTATTAGCATTAGGATAAATAAGGAATTAAGCAATAGCCTAGGGTTAGTCCAGGGTTAGAGGATAGCGGATAAGAACCTTATTATAGTAGAGGCTTTAAACAGGCTTAAAAAGAAGGGGTTAGAGCTTCTGCTATATAACCGGCAAGAAATCAATAACTATATGCAGTGGCTTACCTAATAGCTTATAGAGATAGCCAATATAGTAGCACCTAAGCGACCTTAAGGGCATAGCAAACTATAGCCTTAGTGGAATAAAAGGGTAAGGGACGTAATAGCAGAGGCAAGATGTGCTAATAGGCAGTGGCAGTAATAACAGATATAGGAAGCATAGCAGGCCTTAACAGAAGCTATAAAAAAACAGAATTATGTTATCTTAAAGGAGAAGAGAAGTAGCTAGTAACAGGCAGTTAGCAAGTTATTTAGGTCTAAAGGGAGTCTTTAGACCCTAGAGCGCTAGGCCTAGCTATAAAGTGGACTTCCTCCTGAAAGGCAATAGGTCCTACTACTAACCCGGCTAGGAGACGACGGTAGGGAGGAGATAGTAAAGGTTATATATAAAGGTAAGGCAAGGGCATTTGCAGAGAGGTTCTTCCCTCCATCCACAGCTAGGGCTTTAGGTCCGGAGGCAGAGAAGGGGATAAGATATTATAATAATAATTAGGCAGTTCCCGTGTTTATAGAGGAGGAAATTAAAGAGGTTATAAAGAATATGGCAAGTTAGAAAGCCCTAGGACCGGACAAGCTGCTAATAGGTTTTCTTAAGCTATATAGAGCGGCCTTAATATTATATTTAATACGCCTTACAAATGCTTGCTATAGCTTGGGATATTATCCGGCCTCCTTCTAACAAGTAAAGGTAGTAGTTCTATGTAAACCTAGGAAGTCCCCTAAGGAGTTAGGCAAACCAGGGGGGTAGAGGCCGATATTGCTGTTAAACACAATAGATAAAGTAATTAAGGGAGCTATTATAAGGAGGATTACTATTACAGCAAAGGAAGGCTATATACTGCCAGATATGTAAATAGGCAACAAGGCTGGCAGATTAATAGAAATAGCACTAAGCATGCTAAAAAAGGTTATAAGAATAGCATAGCATTACTAGGGGATAGTATTATTACTATAGCTAGATATCACTAGGGCGTTTAACACTATTAGCCATAAACGATTAATCCGTACTATAAAGGAGTTAGAACTGCTAGGGTAAATGGCCAGATAGGCACAGGGCTTTACGTTAGAAAGGAAAGCATAATTAGCATTTAACGGACGTATTACTAAGGAAATCCAAGTCACTACAGGGGTTTTATAAGGGTCGCCGGCGTCTCCTATCCTCTTTCTGCTCTATATCACGCTACTATATTAAAGACTAGCAGTGGCGGAATCAATATTAATATTAAGGTTCTTAGATGATATAAATATTATAATATATAAAAAAACAGCAGAGGAGACAAAAGTATAACTAAAAAGAGCCTGGAGAATATATAAGGAGTGGTTAAAGGAGTATGGGCTAAGGTTTAACCTAGGAAAAAGTAAGCTAATGTACTTTATAAGGAAGAGGCAGGCGATTATAATAATAATCTGACTTAGAAGAGCAATAATACAACTAATATAATTAGTGCAATTCCTAGGGGTTTGGATTTACTAGAAGCTTTATTAGTTAACTTACATAAAGAAGGTAAATGCTAAATTATCACAGCAGAAATTAGTACTTACAGCGCTAGCTGTGTTTATATAGGGATGCTAACTAAAGTGTGTAAGATCCCTTTATACACAGGTAATATAAAGCACAATAGCCTATAAAGCTGGGATATACCACACCCGCAGCAAGCTAAAAGGGGTAGCATAGGGGGTAGTAAAGGCATTTATAAGAGAACAGAACAAATGCTTAAGGCGGGTTATAGGGGCATATAAGGCAACGCTAGTAACACTCTTAGAGACAGAAGCAGTAGTACTGCTAGTAGATTTATACCTTAATTACATTAAATAACAATTCCACTAAAGACTTAAGGATAGTAGTATAGGCAAGAAGATACAGCAGGCCTGTAATTTAATAGCATTATAGCTATAATGCTAAGGAAGAGGCCGCTAACATAATTGCTATAAGGCGTTTTCTAATGCCCCCCCCCCCCTCCCTAGCAGCCTTATAGCTAGACAGGAATTAGAAAGGGAGTGGGAAAAACAGTGGATCTAGCAGAGGCATAAGGCTTAAGTAAGAAGAAAACAGGCAAAAGTAATAGTAATAAATAAGGAACCTAACTTTAAGAGTATAAAAAAGATAGCAAAGCTTTATAATAGCCTACTTAAGCATAAATCTGTAGCCCTAGTTCAGCTTTAAACGGAAAAAATAAGGCTAAATGCCTTCCTCTATAACAAACAGGTGCCTGAGGTAACTTCACTAATATGCTAATGCTAGGGAGGAGACAAGGATATCTACTACCTTATCCTGTCATGCCTAGAATATAACCATTTAAGACCGATTCTAGTAGTGCCTATAATAAGAGATTTATAGGAACTTAGGGCAGCGCTTAATAACAAGAAGCTAGCACTAAATATTGTAAAGTAGGTGCTTTTAACTAGGCAACTTTAGCAGTATAGGTTAGCAGAGGAGCTTAGTAAGGCATGGCAGATATGTAATGATAAGGCTAAGAAAGGGACTAAAGGCAATGGAAATAATAAGATAGAGGAGGAAGAGCCGGACTAGAAGGGAAGGTGCTTATAGGGGGTTTTTACTAACATACTAACCTTTTATATAAAGCACAACTATACTTCTGTTATTGTCTGCAGTTCCAGGGAACTAGCAGATATTTTATACTAATAGTTGGAAACAATAAAGACTCTATATTAAAGGCTTAGCGGGAGCTATATAGAAGAATATGGGTTTTCTCCCCTATCTTAGGGTTTTTCCTATATTAAGAAGTTAGTTGATGAACTAGTTAGTGGCTCTAGCTACCTAGCGTATATGAATAATAATAAGGGAGTTATAAGGGAGCAGAAACTAAGGCCTAGGACTACCTATAGTAATTAAGGGTAATTATAAGTAAGAGAAGGCACTCTATTAGGAGAGTTATAAGATAAGAGCATAAGAGTATAGAGACCTACTAAGGCAAGCCACGCCCTAGCTATATATAGGTATATAGGGGGATAGGCCTTATAGAGAGATAAAGAGGCTAGTAAATATAGTATTCACATTACTAACCCTACCTGCAGCTATTTAGCTTTGAGTACGCTTGACTATAGCCTTTACTCTACTAGTAGACCTCTAACTGTGACATTAGTAGTCCCTAGTCTATAATATATAGAGCTTAAAAAAGCAGTTCTACCTATAAAAATACTAAATATATTATATTCCTTAGAATTAAGAGGGTTCTCTTACTAAATAAACAGTTTACTAGGTAAAGGGAATTATACTTCAAGTATTCTTCTATAGCCTATATCGTGTTTACTAAGTCTACCTCTGGTATATTAGTAATAAAGTCCAGAGAAATTGTATAAAATAGCATTAGTTTTAACTATAAAGGTCTTATTTCTTTAGTTACTTTATCCCTTAAAATAGAGTTTTTCTAATAAGTTATATAATACGCTATATACTCCTAGATTTGCTTAGACATCTTTAGAAAATAAATACTATACAGACCTTTTATTATTCTGCTAATTCTAAAGTAGTAATAGTTATTATATATAGTTTACAGCATGGTTTTAATATAGCTGCTTAAAATATATAGTTATTTAAGCCCTTCTCTATCCTTATAATAAAGTAGGCCCTTATTTATAAGGTTCTAGCTATAAAGTAGAATTTACAGTTAGTTCTGTCCTTACTTTAGCTGCTTTTACTGGAAATCCTTAATGCTCTTAATTATTTAATAATATTATAGGTTAAATTCATACCCTGCTAATATTTCTTTCTTTATCAAGTTATTTATTATAGCTACTACCTAATAGTTCTAATAGAAGTATATACAGGCATTTAATTTATTATATATACTATGGTTTGCTACCTCTTAGTAGCTAACCTCTACTAGAAGTTATAATAAGGCATTAGGTATAATATTAAAAACTTCTAGCATATAGGTTACTTATAGTTCAAACTATAATAAATAATTCACTACCTTAGCTAATTTTAGGTTAGCCTTGTTAAGGTCTATTATAGCTAAAGAGGTGTATTTAATAATTCCTTTAGCAGGTATATAGTTAGTTAGGATATTAACTAAATAACAGTTAAATTAAGCTATTTTTTGCAGATTCTATATTACCTAAGCGATTATAGCTACCTCTGCCTTAGTTAATCCATACTGCTTCTTAGCTATAGATATTAAATAAAAAAGAAAAAGGATTAGACAAAGTTTTACAGCTATAATATCCTTACTAGGTATGCTTTTTTTATTTTATTCCTTATATAATTAGAAAGCATACAAACTAAAACCTTCCTTATAAGCACTAATCTTAAAAAATAATAGTTACTTTAAATTATAATACTATAGTAGTATTTTCTTATAAAGTATGGTTTTTAGTGCTTTAAAGGCTACTTCCTTATCTTTTATAAGGATAAAGGATTTTTCTTATACCTTTCTTTTATATACCTGCTTTAAAGCTCCTACTAGTAACTTTTTATATTTTTAAAGTTTATACATAAGCACTATCTTTTAAGTCTATAGTAATTAGATTTATAAGTTAAACTAAGGGATTCCTACTCTTAGAAATCTTATTATACTAATAAAGGTTTCTAAGGTTAATAAGTTATAAGGAATTTCTATTTATTAGAACAACTTAATCCTATTATTTATATTAATAATTCTATTAGCATTAACTATAAATCCAAGAAGTTAGATTCAATAATATCTAATAAAAGACTTACTTACTATAATATATACCTTATTTGGCTCTAGGACCTTTAAGACTATCCTAAGGTGTTTAAAATAATCCTTAAGGGTATTGGAAAAGACAATAATATTATTAATATAAACACAAATAAAACTTTAGTATAGTTAGAAAATATAATTTATAAATTATTATATAAAAGCCAGCAAGTTCTTATACCCTATTAACGCAACTTATAATGCTTTTAGCCCTCTTTTAGAGATTACTACTATATAATTCTAGTATTCCTCTTATACTAAAAGCTAATAGAAAAAGCTAGTTACATTAAAAATCAATTTTTACTCTTTACTATAGGTATTTTACATTATATTGCCTTAGTCTAGTAATAAATACACATCTAGTACAGTGATATTATTAAGAGGTCTAGTATTTATAATAACTTAATATTTCTTAGTCTTCTATATATTTCTTTAAATAATAAAGCTAGGGCAGGCTACTAACGCTAGTTTTATTAACTAAAATATCCCGCTTACTAGGTATATAGCATTATAAACTTTAGCAAATTTCTCCTAATCTCTGCGCTTAAGAGGGTACTTCCTTACTAGCTTAACCTAGTTCTGCTAGCTGTTAATAAAATTAACTCTTATCTTGTTTTCTTCTAGTATTAGTACTACTTCTTTATTATAGTAAATATTATACTTATTAGTTAGATCCTGCAACTCAGTAGCTGCTTTTAGGTTAATATTAGTAATTTATACTTTAAACTTATTTTTAACAAAAGGTATGTCCTCTAGGTAAGATATTTTATATAATAGAATACCTCTATTAATAACTTTAGGATCTAGGTTATTATTAAATTTTTCTAGACTTTCTTTTATCTTTTTTATCTTAATGTTTTTACTAAAAAATACTACATACTAGTATACATCTAGAATAGTAAAATTTAAATTAAGGCTTAAGGCTGCCTTAAGTTAACCTACCTTGCTGTTTTGCTTAATCTATATAGCCCTATTAGAGTTATTTACTATTAGCATTCTTTTCTTATCTCTCTAGTTAAGAATATTATTTAAAAAGACAGAATTAAATAATATAATATAGTAAATACTAGTTTTCTCCTTACTAGGGAGATCCTTTTATATTACTAGCACTTAATATATTAAGTTTAGTAGAATTATAATATTATATACTGCTATTACCTATTAAGCTAGTATATAATAAGCATCTTAAAACATCTATCTTAGTACTATTATATTATATCCTAACCTAAAAACCAACCTTAGATTAATAAAATTAATTTTTACTCTAAAGCTATAAAGGAAACTTATACTAATTAATAATTTTAGTTCTAGATTTAGTATAATATTTATAGTTACTATAAAGTAACCTTAGATGTTTTTTCCTCTTATAATTCCTAGAATATAAAAGTTAAAAGTAGCCCTTTTTATAATAATAAAGGCTAAAGCTACTCTTATTACTAGTTTTAGGTCTTACTTCTCCTACTTTACGTTTATCTTATATTACTAAAGCTACTATTTATTAGCTAGAATTAATAATATTTTAGTGTTTATATAAATTATATAGTTAGGTCCCTTATTATAGAATTAAATTAGCATTTTAAGAAAGGTATTTATCTGCTTTCTTCTCTTAATACTAATCTCCTATAGTCTAGATACTGCCTTAATTACCTAGTCTTCTTATAGACCTCTTATTAAAATTAGCTTATTTAAACTCTAAGTTATAGTATTTTATATAATATTAACTTTAGTTATAAAAGCTTTAATAATTTCCTTCTCTTTCTTAGGCTCTTTCTGCCTTCTTTTATTAAAAGCCTTTATTTTACTAGTCTCTATAGTTAAAAAAGTAAAATTCTCTTAGTTTCAGTCTCTCTCCTTTACTATATAAAAAGCGCTAATAAAATTAAATTTAACCTCCCCTTTATTAGAGTTATAGTTAAACATTAGGTATGCTTTTCTACCTTCTATAGTAAAGTATATATTTATAAAGTTAGACTTATTATATTTATTATCCTTTAATAAACTTCTTTCTCTAGCTAAATAGTATTTAGAGTCTGCTAAATACTACTCCTACTCTTTAGTATTAGGATTATTATTTAAAACTATAACTTTATAGGGTTTTTAGTTTAAACGCTTTTATTATTTAAATTATCTTTGGTAGAATTAATCCCCTTAGTAAGGGTTTTATTACTCTTTATATTAATTCCCTTTTTAATCTTCTTTCTCTAAGGATCTTTCTTTTTCTTTATTATTTACTTAAGATTTATCTTTTTAGCTATAGGCCCTACCTTCTTTAGTTTAAAAGTCTGCTTTCTTCTTTATAAGGTCCTCTTTTCTAACTTTTAATTAGTATAGTTTATTATTATTATACTACTAAGACCTTTAAGGTTAATTCTGGTCCTGTTATGGTTTATTTTAATAAACCTATTCTTAGTATAGGACTAGTAGCCTTCTTTAGTCTCCTTAATTATAATCCCTTAGGCTGCTTAATTTTTCTTTAATATATATATAATAGGGATATTATTATTAAAAGTTATCCTATTAAAAATAGTCTTCTTTCCTTTAGTTATAGTTCTTATAATAGTAATTCTAATAGGCCTTTACTTTTTTACTCTTAGATTTATTTAAGTTTAAGGATTTATTATTATAAAGGTAGGCTTTGATTATTCCTTTAGTCTTTTTCTAGTAATAGGACTTTTATTACTTTTTTATTTCTTAATATAAATTATAGCGTTTTTTATTTATTATATTAAGGTATTTATTATGCTTTATGCCCTTAGTTAGATCTAGGTATAGCTTCTTTAGCTTAGGATATAATTTTATTTTAAAGTATACTAAAAGCTATAGATCTATTATCTCTTTATTTACTTTAGTATACTAAAAGATTTAAGCTATAAAGTCTAAAATAAAAACACTATTTATAATATCTTTTTAGGTATATTTAGCCTACTTAAGTTTTATTACTATATCTTTTATTCTTATATAGAATTCCTCTTATACTACCTTAATAATACTGTTAATACTAGTAAAAATCTATTTCTTTTTAGATTTATATAAGTATTATTAGTACTAGGTTATTACTTCTTTATAAAATAGTTACTAAATATTATAAAGTAATACCTCCTTTTGGTTTAGTAGTACTCTAAATAAGTATTCTTTTACTACTTAAATCTAAAGCTTAGGGTTTAAAAATATAGCGGTTTTTCCTTTATAAGAAATAAACTTATTACCTATGTTTACTATATTTAGTTTTAGGTTTAAAAGTTTAATATTCTAGATCTTTTAAGTTAAACTTACTAACCCTTCCTCTTTAAGTACCTTTTTAGGCTTTAGGTCTTATCCTAGGTTATGTCCTAGTTAGAAGGTATTATATTCTTAGTATCCTAGTGTTTAGCGTAGCTAGTTATTATAAGGCTCTTTAATATAGTAGTAACTATCTCTATAATTACCTGCTTTATTACTATAACTATCCGCTTTATAGCTATATTTACTTCCTTATTATATAAAAGTTAGGAGTAGATTTATATATTATCTTATATTACTATTTTTAAAAGGTTCTTTTATATACTTATTACCTTATTATATAAGTAAATATAGCAGTGTCTAGGAGTATTAGTATTAATAAGCACTAGTATAGTATATTTCCCGCTATTTATAATCTTTATGCTTTTTAGAGTCTTATCTTTACTATTAGTATTCTGTTATTAGTAGGGTATAATTTTATATATCCCTTAATAAAAAACCTTATTAAGGTGCTAATATTATTACTTAAGGATTTAGAGAAGTGCCTCCTTATTTAATATTTAGTAAACTAAAGGTTTATATATCCTTAAAGGGAAAACCTTATTAAAGTGCTAATATTATTACCTAAGGATTTAATAAAGTGCCTTCTTATTTAGTAGTTTGTTTATGCTATAAAAATCCTGCTTATTATAAAGACTTATATCTTTTTATAAGGGAAAACTATTAAGTATAAGTTAAAACTACGTAAGGTGGGTTAAAAGAGGTCCTAGTATTATTATAATAACTTATATATCCGAACTCCTATTGTAATTTAAGTAAATCCTAATTATATAGTAAGAGATTTATTACTTTTAATTAGTGTAATTTATTAGTACTAGTATAGCCTTATATAAACCCTATTATTTCTCTTAAGTTGCTTATTTTAATTAGGTAGTCTTAAGACCTTATTAGCTTAGGTATTATAACTATTATTTTACCCCTTTACTAACTAAAGTTTTAGCTAATTTACTTTAGTAAAGTAGGTTTAGTTTACTAAGGGTTTAGCTGCTAAGTTATATTAGCTTCTGTTATTATTAGTTTAAACGGTTCCTATATAATTAGCGCTATATTTAACTGCTAGTCCTAGTAATCTCCTTATATCTAGTTTATTATAACTATTAAAATTTTATTTAACTCCTTTATTTATAAAGTAAGGCTAACTAAAGTATTTAAGATATTATCTTAGGTTTCTATTATTTATTATTAAAAGTTAGTTTTTATAAGGTAAGCAAGGTTTTCTTTAATTTATCTCTATAACTTCTATATTACCTTTATTACTTTATACACTTTTTTTTATATTTTAGCTACTTTCCTAATACTTTATAGGATTTTATAAGCTAAGGTTTTACTAATAATATTCTTAGTTTTAGGTTTTAGCTTATATCCTATTATAATATTAAATAGTTCCTTAGTATTTATTAATTCTTAATATACTTATCTTCCCTTATTAGTTTTAAGGGATTATAAGTCCTTAAGAGATTATAACTTTCTAGCTAACTACTTTTCCTCCCTTTCAAATATAATAAGATTCTTTATTATTAAAGTATCTTTTACTCTTTATATAGTCTTATTTATTATCTTATTTAGGTTAGTGTTACAGGATAATCCGCAATGTCGGATCCCCACCTATATAGGACAGATTCGTTATACAGCTAGTAAGACTTAGAACAATAATAACAACAACTTACATAGAATACACTTAACTATATAACTTAATAGTAGTATATACAGGTGCGTTTAATGACCCCTTTATAATAATATTAATAACAGCTTTATAGTTGCTTCTAACCAACTACGTAATAATACTACTACGTAATAACTAGTAATAATTACTTGTGTCCTTTATACAAGGTTTTAACTAAAAATTAAGGACTTGCTGCTTTTAGTTAGCAAGACATATTAAGTTAAATTACTAGATTACTAGGTCCTGACTGGCAAGGCTATAACAGCTAAAGAGTTAGGGTTGCTGTTATTAACAAGCAAGACAGTGTACTAAAACGTTAAATTTACTACCTATAGTAAGGCTATAAGCTAAGAGGTAAGAAGGATTTAATAAAACTTATGTCTGAATTAATAAGTTAGCGCTAGGAATTAGACAACCACCAACTGCGCACTATAATTATTACTAAGGAAGAGCTTTATTATGTTTATAATCTTTATAAATACCTTAAGTAAAATCCTAACCCTTTTAGTCCTAGAGAAAGACTAGTAACTACTAACAATAAGGTTAAGGACCTTTCCTGCCTAGGAAGTTATAAATTCTGTAAAGGAAAGATTTACTAGACCTTAGAACTACTATAACTAGTTAACCTAGTCCCTATATATTACTTATAATTTAGGAAAGAGCTGATTCTAGTATAATAAACGCTAAAAAAGGCTAAGAAGGAAGGGCTTCTTAAACTATTAGTAACTAAACCTAAGGTAATATTATTAAGGATTAGAACCACCCTACTTAGGACTGTACCTCTTACAAAACCAGAGACTTTAACTATAGTAATACCTCTTAAAGAGCCAGAAACCTTGCTTACTATTGTACCCGTTAAAGAACCAGAGGCTTCTTAACTTAGAGAGCCATTAAGCGTCAGGGGCACCTTTTTAACTACAGTTTCTAGTCCTAAGCTAGATAATAACCCTAAGGAGACCTTAGGAGGCGATAAAACATAAGAAATAGCTTTCTCTAGCAGGAGACAACAGAAGTAACTAGCTATTATTATATAACTTATATTACTACTAAAGCAGAATCTAGTATCTAGCAAAGAATCCACAGAAAGCAATAAGTTAGTCTACTATAAGTCTTCTACCTATATAGACTTTTAGAATAATAAAGACTACAGAGTAATAGGGAACCTTATTATATTAATACGTACAGGAGGGTTTATAATACCTAAAGATTTAACTAACCTGGATAAGACAATAAATAAGACTATGCAAGGGGTAGAAGGTCCTCTAACAACAGATAATTCTATTATGCCTAAAAGAGAGGAAGAGGGGTTAGCTAGAAAGTTACAATCTCCTAAGGACCTATAACCCCCTAGAACTAGCAAGGGGAGATAAGTACGCCAGGATTTAATAAATACTAAAGAACTATTTAATATTACAGCAGGGCATAAGCTAGAACCCGAAACTAAAAACACTATTAGCAATACCTTAGCTTATAAAATCCTATAAAGCATTAAGGGAGCAGCTAAAACATAGGAGGAAGTGTGTAAAGTAATAAGGAAGATACAGAAGTTATAAATATAAATTAAAGAAAACCTCGCTTACCCTATGGAAACCGACTTCTAATAACAGATAATAAAAACCTAAGATAATATCTTAAACACTCTAGTTAGCCTTACTTTGTAAATAAGGGAGTTAAACCAAATTATAACAGCCTTTATAAACCAGATGTAAGCAGGTCGCTAGGACTAACAGTTAAACACAGTGCTAATTATACAGGAACTGTTTAAACTAATAATAACAGGAGCTAATATAACTTAGTAACTAAATCCTTAGCAGACCGGACCTACTCTACTAAAGCAAATTAGTTAGAATTCCGGTTAGTAAAGGGGTAAAATAACAGTTATAATACCTAAGCTGATAAGGTTTTAGGATTACCTAATTAAGACAAGCGACTTAAGAGAAGTAATAGGGTTTATATAAGGTTATACTAGTACTAGCAAATCTTACTAACTGGAAGTAATAGACCTCTTATTATATAATTAGGATTCACCTAAATTACAACAGGAGTTTGAATATACAAGTTATTATAATAATACTAGGACCTCTTTCGACCTACCTTATGCAGTTTTAAACTAAGCTTAATGGTTTCCCCCAGTAAAGAGATATAAGTCTTTATAATAAGCAGGATTTCTATAGCATAAACCGACAGCCAGATAAGGAGGCGCTTTATTAAATCCTTAGGGGACGATGTTAGCACCCTAATAAGGTTTTCCCCCTAGGGACGTACAAACCTTTAGTCTACTAAATGTTAGATAAGGAGGTGCTCCTCTAAATCCTTAAGTAATAATATCAGCACCTTAACCAGGTTTTCCGTTAAGGGATATGTAAAATTATACCCTACTAATAATAAAATACTAGCAGTAAAGACAAGACTCTAAGGAGCATAGAGGTTATAAACAGAGGGAGATATACCACACTAGTGCGTAATAATACTAATACTCCTAGACACCACTATATTTACCTATATAATAAGGTAATAAATATATAGAAGGACCTTCTAGAAATAGCAATACAGGATAATATATAAATCCACCTCTAACTTTCCTATAATAAGGAAGTAGATATAGCTATAAAGTAGATAGTTATAGTAATAAAGCAGGTGGTTATAGAGATAGTTACTACTATACTAAAGAGCCTTATAATAACTAGCCAAGCTAAACACTAGAATATTAGGAACAGGATACCTTCTAACCAGGAAATGATTTAGGATAAGATTCCGAGCCTAAAAGGGCTCCTAAAGAGAAAGGGTTAGTAAGTTTAACCTAAAAGATCTAGGATATTAGACTTTTAAACCTAAAACCAGATATAGTAAATATAGGTAATAAATTCATCTTATATAAAGGAAAAACCACTGTGTTTTTAGACCCTAAGCTTTAGATTTAGGCAGTAAAAGAGCACCTATTTAAAGCACTACTAAACCGGAAGGAGGTGTTACTTTATAATATTTAGTAACTATTTTATAGAGAAGTAATAACCTAGTACTAACAGCACTTAGATAAATCCGAAAAGGAACGGATTTTTACTAGCATTAATAGTATTATTAAGGCAGTATAAGAAGAATTCTATATAAGGACAGAGAATATAGTAATAAAGCTTAAGCAGGCTAAGTATACCTAAGAAGATATTATAAATAGTATCTTTATTTAGGACTTTATAGCTTAAATCTTTTAGTATACTAGAGTAAATAAAGAAATAATAGATTTATAGCTTTTAGTATGCTTTAGGATAAAATTATATTCTAAGCTAAAGAAGCTATGCCTAGATCCTACTAAGGGCATAAAGCATAATAAATACCTTAACATAGTAGACGGAAAACGCCGCGATTTGTATTAAGAAATAAAGGAGCAATAGAAGTCCTATTACTAGAAAAAGACTAAAGGAATAATAAAAGCCTACCTCTATAATAATAAATCCTTAGACTTAAATAAATCTAAGGGTAAAAGAGTAAAGGCTTACTAGAATTATTATTATAAGGATTATAACTAAAGGAGAGGAGACTATTTCTAATAGGATAACTTTTAGTAATAATATTCCTACTATATATATATTAAAGAGAGATTAAGCAGCCTAAAGGATTATAATTAGGGAGACTAAAGAAGGCTGCTAGTTTTATACTAGGAATAGGTTTGTTAGAATAAACCATAGTAGGACTAAAATTAACCTTAAAGGTCCTAGTAGTATAATAATAACAGACTATACTAACTAGAAGTCAGAAAAGAGGACCCTATAAAGAAGTAAGCAGACTCTTAAACTAAGGAAGGCAGGGCCTATAGCTAAGAAAATAAATCTTAGGGAGATAACAAAGGAAAAGAAAGATCCTTAGAAGAAGAAGATTATAAAGGGAATTAATCTAAAGAGTAATAAAACCTTTACTAAGGGGATTGATTCTGCCTAAGATAATTTAGGCAATAGGAGCGTCTAAACCGGGAACCCTATAAAGTTATGGTTCTAGATAATAATCCTAATATTAAAGAATAGGAGTAGTATTTAGCAGACTCTGGATACTATTTAGCTAGAGAAGGAAGTCTGTTAGAGGACAATAGATATAATAAGTCTAACTTTATAAACATATACTTTGCTACAAAAGGTAGTAAAGCACACCTAATGTTTAACTATAACTTTAAAGGAGGGAAGGTTAAATTTAATTTTATTAGCGCTTTTTATATAGTAAAGGAGGGAGACTTAAACTAGGAAAATCCTACCTCTTTAACTGCAGAGACTAGCGAAATAAAGGATCCTAATAGAAGAAGGCAGGAAGAGCCTAAGGAAAAGAAGGAAATTATTAAAGCTTTTATAACTAGAGTTAATGTTATATAAGACACTATAACTTAGAGTTTAAATAAGCTAATTTTAATAGAAGGTTTGTAAGAAGACCAGGTAATTAAGGCAGTATTTAGACCACAGGAGATTAATATTAAAGGAAGGAAGCAGATAAATACCTTTCTTAAAATGCCGATTTAATTCTATAACAAGGGACCTGACTATATAATCTGTATAGACACCAGAACATTGTTAATTCTAGCTAACAAATAGTAGCTCTAGTAACATAGGACAAATGTAAAGTGGGAGAAGTAAGACCCAAAACTAGTAATAGGAGTAGCTTTAGCCTTTGTTATTACGGAAAGGGCCACCTTTAACTTCTATATTCTAGAAATTATAAGAGGAAAAAATATCTAAGGTTACTTTATAGTAACTGCAGACGTTATGCCAAATCTAGGACTAAAATTATTAATTAGCATAAGTTTCCTCTATAGCTTTAGAGTAAAAATCGATTTTATTAATCTAAGGTTGGTTTTTAAGTTAGTATATAACATAACGGTACTAGGACGGATGTTCCAAGACGCTCGCCACATGCTAGCTTAACAGGTAATAGTAGCACACAATATTATAATTCTACTAAACTTAACGTGTTAGGTGCTAGTAATATGGAAGGATCTCCCTAGTAGAAAGAAGACTAGCGTTTACCACGTTATGTCATCTAATTCTGTCTTCCTAGATAATATTCTTAACCGGGGAGATAAGAAAAGGATGCTAGCGGTAAACAACTCTAACAGGGCCATGTATATTAAGTAAAATAGCAAGGTAGGTTGACTTAAGGCAGCTACAAGCCTTGATTTAAACTTTGCTATTCCGGACGTTTACTAGTATACAGCATTTTTTAGTAAAGACATTAAGACAGAAAAGACAAAAGAGAGTCCGGAAAAATTTAATAATAACCTGGATCCTAAAGTTATTAACAGAGGTATTTTATTATATAGAGTATCTTGCCTAGAGAATATACCTTTTATTAAAAACAAGTTTAGAGTGCAAATTACTAATGTTAATCCGAAAGCAGCCACTAAGTTACGGGATCTGACTAATAAGTATGATATTTACTACAATAGAGAAGTGGTACTAATGCTAGAAGAAGATAAGATAAGAGTTGATTTTATTAATGGCTGGCAGAACCAGGTTAAGCTAGTAAGGAAGTACCCTCTTAGGTATAGAGATTAGGAGAAATTTACCGAAGTCTATAATGCCATATACCTAGCAGGCAGGATGTTTTAGTTAATAAAGGCAGCACCTATAGCCTGCCCTGGTTTTATTATCTAAAGAGATATAAAGAAGATAAAGAAAGGTTAAGTCGTTATAGATGCCAGACCCCTTAATAACATTACTATGCTAGATGTGTATACGCTGCCAGACTAAGGTAACATTATATAGGATATGCATAGTAAAGAGTGGAAATTGATTTTTAACGCAATAGGATTTTTCCACTAGCTTCTAGTACAAGAGAAACACTAAAATCATATAGTGGTAATCTCTAAAAGAGGGCTAAAAGCATTGCGAGTTGCATTAATAGGGTATAAGAATTTGCCGGCCTTTGCATAACAATTTATGGATTACATTTTCCAACCATACTGAAGTTTTATTTGTATTTATATTAATAATATTATTGTTTTCTCTAACACCCTTAAGGATTATCTTAAACACCTTAAGATAGTCTTAAAAGTCCTGGAAGAAAATAAGGTACATATTGCAGTAACTAAGTCTTTTATTAGATATTATTTAATCTAACTTCTCGGATTTATAGTTAATACTAATGGAATTATTAACACAAACGACAGGATTAAGTCGTTCTAGTAAATGGAAATTCCTTATAACTTGTTAACCTTAGAAACCTTTATTAGTATAGCAGGATTCCTAAGAGTAGGAATCCCTTAGTTTAACTTACAGATCCGACCACTATAGACCTAAAAGACGGTACTTATGTGTAAACTTTGTAAACGCAACGAGTTACCAGTAGGAGCCTTAAAGCAGGTATATAAGAGAAAGGCATAAGAAAAATCCTTTATCCCTATAAAAGATAAGGAAGCGGCCTTTAAAGCACTAAAGACTATGCTTTGCAAGAAAATACTGCTATAGTACTATAATCCAGAGCGACTGTTATTCTTTAAGATTAATGCTTATAAGGAAGGTTTTAGTTTGTATGCTTTCTAACTATATAAGAAGTAGAATAGAAAAGGCATACCTAGTAAGGATATTATAGCCATAAAACTTTACCTAATCCTTTTCCTCTTTTATTTAATATCTACAGCTAAGAAGTAGTATAAATTAACTAAGGCAGAGGTAGCTATAATTGCTTAGGCAATGTAGAAACTGCGAAAAATAGCTTAATCTAACTGTCATCTAGTTAACATCCTAACTAACCATACACCTACTAAAGGTATTATTAAACACACCTCTTTAGCTATAATAGACCTCAATAAGGCCAACCTAAGATTAGCTAAGGTGGCGAATTATTTATTATAGTTTAAATTATAAGTGACCTATATGCTAAGAATCCTTAACATTATACCTAATGCCTTGTCATAACTTCTAGTAGATATTAGCTACTAAGAGGCAGTAAACTGCAGTATATACAACGAATTAGACGCCTGTGTGTACTTCTATTAGAATTATTAGGCAGTGGCTATAATAAATAACTTATTAAAAAAGGAGATATTAGCAGGGTACAAATTTGACCCGCAATATTATCAGATAATTAAGAGCATTAAGGATTTCTGGTAAAAGCAGCTAAAGCAAGGACGGAACTAACTGTAAATTCTACTTTATAGCTAGGACCTTATGGATAAGGGCCTACTTTATTATAAGAATAGAGAAGGGCTTAAATAACTATACATTCTAAGCAGCTATGTTAAAACCGTGCTAAGAACCACGCATAATAACCATTACTACTTTAAAATTAGCAGAATAATAAAAGGTTTACGTAGCGTTTGTTTTCTAAAGATGTCTAAGCAAATCCAGGAGTATATAGCATATTACACAACTTGTTAGGAGAACTCTATCTTAAGGGATAGAGCAACCAGAGAAATAAAACCTTTGTAGTTAAAACTAATGCCTTTTTACATGATTTTCCTAGACTTTGTTACTAATATACCGGAGGTGGACTTAGCAAACACTATGTAGGCTATGGAAGGATACTTAAAGTATAATTTCCTTTGCCTAGTAAACTGTCTGTTTAGTAAGAAAACCCTCTTAATCTCCGGGAATACAATGTATTTAGTATCCATATAGGCAGAACTGCTTCTTTAAGCTCTATATATTACAGACTAGGGACTACTATAGTAAATAGTTAGCAACAGGAACCTTAAATTCATTTCCGAGGTTTAGCAGGCTATATTCACTAAGCTAGGAGTTAAATTCCTGATGGCAACTGCCTACTACCTGCAGACAGATAGAACAGCTAAACAGAAGAATTAAACAGTAATTATAGCTATTTACTATCATACTATGACAAATCTAATAGTACTATAGGTATTAATCCTTCTAGCATTACAGCACTATCTTAATAACACAGTAGCCATAGCTATTAACTAGTTGCCTAATGAGTTATTATATAGGCTTAAACTACTAAACCTTATTAACCTTCTTCTAGAGTAAGTAATTTCTAATATACAGCTAGAGGAAGAGGACTTAAAGGCACTTTGCAAGCTTTATTAAAGAAAGGCTTAACTTATAATAACCATTACTACTGCCCTATCTAAAATTAAATATAACTCCTAACATAACCTAGTGGATATTAATATTAGAGATATGGTATACTTATAACTATATAAAGAATACTAGCTTCCGGGAAAGCTAAAGAAGAAATGGTTACTATAAAGAGCAGGACTATATAAGGTTCTTAAAAAGGTAAATCCTTTATTATACTAACTTAAATTTCTATTAACCTTAAAGGTACATTTAGTAGTATTAATTACATATATCTAGAAACCACACTAAGGCAAAGATCCCTTTAGCAGGGAGGAAACACCCCCTTTACTAATTAATTTAGAAGGGAGCGGCAAAGCTAATTACTAGAAAATTAAGCGGATTATCTTATATAAGGTGAAAATCTACTGTACTAAGGGATAAAGCCCTAAGGTAGCTTACCTTATAAGATAGAAAGAATATACTACTAAAGATAACTAGTAGATTAACAAAAGCAAGATAAAGGTAAACGCATTAGAGTTAATAAATAAATATTTAAAAGAGTATTTAATTAACTAGAATAAGAAGTATAGGAAGAAGGGGCTTACAAGGCAGGAGTACTAATAATGCCTTAAGGTCAGCAGGATCCAACATCCTACAGGACCCCACGTAATCACCACAGGTAGAAACACGTGACCCTATTTTCCTATAACACTACTTACAATTTCACTTTACTTTTCACTTAACCCCTTATCCGCACTTTCTAATACGCTAGAATTCCCTGTTTTTCTTCATTTTTCAACCTTCTATTTTTGCTTTTAATCATCATGTACTTTAAGTCTTTCTTTTATTTTATTTTATTTTTTACTTTTATTACCCTCTCTCGGACAATTCTAACATATATTATAAGAAACACAAAGGACGAGTTCTATATAAAGGATTTTAATCCTAATATCTTAGTTAAGTTTTTGCTATTTTATAGAGAAAAGCAAAGAATAATAACTAAGTTAGTAAAGCTATCTCCTAGAGAGAACCAGGCAAGAGTAGCTAGGGATGCTAATTCCGCCCTTTATAACTAAATAGCTAAGGCTTAGCAAGAAGACAAGCGGAGGGAAAAGGTA
Source organism: Aciculosporium take MAFF-241224 (assembly GCA_000222935.2). Classification (NCBI taxonomy): domain Eukaryota; kingdom Fungi; phylum Ascomycota; class Sordariomycetes; order Hypocreales; family Clavicipitaceae; genus Aciculosporium; species Aciculosporium take. Next base: position 4,237 of record AFQZ01000633.1, on the reverse strand, counting down.
TACGCTAACTTAATAACTACCTATTAATGCTATATAAAGACCATAGCTAAGGATAAGAATAAGGACTCTAGAGTAAACACAGACTATAAGAATAATATTTCTAATATTAATATATCTAGAGAGACGCTTAGCCCTAGAGGCTAGGTAGTAGTAAAGCGCCTTTAAAATGTAAGAAAGGGCAAGATAATTACTAACGCCCTTATAACTAAAGGGATCCCTACTAGTGGTTTAAGTTAAGATCCTCCTATAATTATATAAGAAATATAAAATAAACTAAAGGAACTAGACTTTAGTAAGCTAATTTACTGTTTTAGTTATACAGATAAATACTATTAGTACTAGGAAATAGAGTTATTTACAAAAGGTAATGCAGGACTAGAGCCTTTTAGAACATAGTAACATTAGGCTAGAGATGGCATGTAAAGCATAATAAATACTATCTACACCTGCTCTAAAGATTTCGCGGCCTAAGGGGTATAAATTAATAAAAACGGATTCTTTGTTATAAAGATAGACCCTATATATATACTATAAATTAAAGTAGTATAATAGATTTTCCTTATTAAGGAATTAATTCCAGCGGCTAATAATGACAGGCAGAAGAAAACTAAATACCTGGCTAATACCCTAGTTATTTAGAATGTTAAACTCTGTATTAAGCAGGCAGCAATATAATTCCTTAATAGTAAATAGATAAATAACTAAGCTAGATCCAGAGAGTAGTAACTAGGATTACTATTAAAAGAGAAAGTACTTATAGCCAGATATTACGATAAGTTAGGAGGTATTAATGGCTTTATAGCTAGGGCACTTACCACTATAGGATAAGTTAATCTCTTAAGTATGGGTTTTTAATAGGGGATTGTTAACGCTAGTAAAGAGCATAAAACCGCAATTACTTAATAGGACACTAATATACTAAGGAAGGAACTAGCAGACTAAAGGAATCTAATCTAAGGTTTAGCTAAATAATATAGGCTAATAAGTAAAGCAGTAGCTAGAAAGACTATCTTAGAAGAAATAGAGTTAAGGCTGGCGGACTAAGCTACTAATATATAATTTAGTAAACTTAAAGATAGAACCAATATGCTTAAAGGGAATATTAAGGCTTATAAGGAGTCTTTTAGCGTAGTAAAAGCTAGTCTTAAGATTATTAACAGGCATATTATAAGGACCTTAGCTAGAATAGTAGTACTAAAGGATAAGGCCAGGAATATTAAGACCACTAGGCCTACTCCTTAAATGCCTTTGCTAGAATCCACAGCTAGAAAGATAACCTTACCTGTAGTAAGCAAGAAGCTAACTAGCCTAGTTAAACTAAATTCACTAGCTAGTAAAAGAATAAGGTTAGCCATAGAAGTAATAAAGGCAACTGTATTAAACACAAGCTTATTTAAGTTATTGCTAAAAAAAGCAAAGCAAAAGATGCCTTCCAAAAATAGGCATAATATTAACAGCGCTATAATAAGGCAGAAAACAACAACAGAATCCGCAACTAAGAACACGGAATTAGCCGAAACATTAGACAAATAGGAGACCCTTATACAGTAGCATAAGGACTAAAATTTTAGCTAACATATTACGCCGTCTGACATTAGAAGCAGTCCCTAAAAATTACGTAGCTCTAGGCAGATTACTGTTTAATTATAAAACATATAGCTTAGATTAAAGGTTTGGCTGTGTTATAAAGGGTATTGTGGTAAATAGATTAATTACAGAAAAAGTTATATCTAGAGGACTGTTGCTTTCCTTATAGTTACTATGCTATATAGTTTAGACATGGGAAAATTTTACCTCTAGTAAGGATAAGATGGTATAGCTAGTAGCCGTCTTCTGCTTAAAAGTAACAATGCCCTAATAACCTCTATAGAACCACCTTTAATATGCCTGGCTTAAACGCATAAAGGACCTTTATATATAAAGTTAGAAGCAGAGGATAACTTAAGATATCTAACGCACCTTAAGGAAGGGCATAGGCCACCTCTCCTACTTCTAAGAGGAGAGCCTCTCTTCCTATAGCCTAACTCTTTCCCCTTTATATAGCTTTCCTTTATTAGTCTACTAAGTCTTCAGAGGTATAATGTTTTTATTTTTAGTTTAACCTAAGTCTTTTTTATTCTCTTGTGTAAGTTACTACTATAGTTAATAGTTAGTAGCATTATTGCAATACAACCATAACACCCTGGACGAGAGAATTACTTATAATATAGCGACTCCTAAAAGCATATAACCAGAGGTTGCTAGCAATATAGTTACTCTCTAACGAGTCACTTATAGCTATAATAACATAAGTAGATAAAGACGTTTTATAATCTATATCTTTATTAACGGCTTATAGTATAAATTTACAAGGCTTATATAGATAAGGACTTTAAGAAGTAGATATCTAAGTATAACTAGGACAGATCTAACTGTAGTTAATAGGTTTATACTACCTAGATTGAATTTTCTTTTATTATGGTTTATTTTGCTTAGACTGAGATGTTTATTTATCTTTAAATTTTACAAGTGGTTATTATTAGATTGTTTACTGCTATTTAAGCAACGTTTCCAGTAGATTAGATGTAACCGGACTAATATAGGGAGGATATATTACAGATTAAATTGCTTTCTTTTACAGATAAAAGTTTTTCTTTATATATATCAACACTAGCTTAGATAGATCCGGAGGACGACCGGGATAGTTATCTTTAAGGGAGGGGCACTTATTACGGGATAATCCGCAATATCAGATCCCTACCTATATAGGACAGATTTGTTATACAGTTAGTAAGACTTAGAATAATAATAACAACAACTTACACAGAATGCACTTAACTATATAACTTAATAGTAGTATATACAGGTGCGTTTAATGACCCCTTTATAATAACGTTAATGACAGCTTTACGGTTGCTTCTAACTGACTACGTGACGATACCACCACGTAACAGTTAGTTAAATCTTTAGGTATAGTAAACCCTTTTATATATATTAATATAATAAGGTTTTCTATTTTTTTATAGTCTTTATTATTTTAAAAGTTTAAGTAGGTAAAAGACTTATTATAAACTAACTTATTACTTCCTAAGGATTCTTTACTTAATACTAAAGTCTGCTTTAGTAGTAATATAAGTTATATAATAACAGCTAGTTATTTCTATTATTTTCTACTCAATAAAGCTATTTCTTATGTCTTATTACCCCCTAAGGTCTCCTTAGGGTTATTATTTAGATTAAAACTAAAAACCATAGTTAGAAGAGTGCTTTTAATACTTAATAGCTTTATAAGTTAAAAAGCCTGTGGTTTTTTAATAGGTATAATTATAAGTAAGGTTTCTGGCTTTTTAAGAGATATTACAGCAGTTAAAGTCTTAGGTTTTATAAGAGGTATAGTTCTAGGTAGGGTAGTTCTAATCCTTAATAATATTACCTGAGGTTTAGTTACTAATAGTTTAAGAAGCCCTTTTTTCTTAGCCTTTTTTAGTATTTATTATACTAAAATCAGTTCTTCTTTAAAGTATAAGTAATATATAGAGACTAGATTAACTAGTTATAGTAGTTTTATAGTCTAGTAAATCTTTCTTTTATAGAATTTATAACTTCTTAAACAGGCAAGATTCTTAACCTTATTATTAGTAGTTACTAGTCTTCCTTTAGAACTAAGAGGGTTAGGATTTTGCTTAAGGTATTTATAAAGCTTATAAATATAGTAAAGCTCTCCCTTAGTAATAGTTATAATATATAGTTAGTAATTATCTAATTTCTAGTACTAACTTATTAATTTAGATATAAGTTCTATTAAATTCTTCTTACCTCTTAGCTTATAGCCTTACTATAGATAGTAAATCTAATATTTTAGCACACTGCCTTGCTTATTAATAATAGCAACCCTAACTCTTTAACTATTATAGCCTTACTAGTTAGAACCTAGTAATCTAGTAATTTAACTTAGTATATGTTACTAACTAAAAGTAGTAAGTTCTTAATTTTTAGTCAAAACCTTATATAAAGGATGCAAGTAATTACTACTAGTTGTTATATAGTAGGATTATTATATAGTTAGTTAGAAGCAACCGTAAAGCTATTATTAATGTTATTATAAACTGGTTATTAAACGCACCTATATATACTATTATTAAGTTATATAGTTAAGTGCATTGTGTAAGTTGTTGTTTATTATTCTATCTTACTAGCTATATAGATAGCTCCTCTATATATGTGTACGGATCACATGTCACGGGTTGTCCCGTAACAA
>AFQZ01000634.1:0-28992 GCA_000222935.2 Aciculosporium take MAFF-241224 | reverse complement strand
CCATCAGTCGTGATCTCCCTCACCAGCTCCTGGACACCCCTCCATCTCCCCCCCCCCATACTGCATCTTACACCAAAAGCAATACCAATGCCTCCTCCTCAAGTATCCCACCAGCTCCCCCAGCCGCTCCTCCGGCGCCCTTGCATCAAAAGCCTCCAGCTCGTCGTCCTCCTCGTCCAGATCCTCCGCCGCAACATACGCCATCTTCTTCTTGCCCATCGCCTGCCCATCGTCCTCGTCCTCGTCCTCGTCCTCGTCCTCATACGTCGGCAGCCGCGACAGCGACTGCTCCAAATCGTAGCGCATCCGCCTATCCCGCTCCCTCTCCTCCCCCTGCCGTATCAATCCACGATAGAGGACGGGTATCGATTTCAGCGGCCGCGACCAAGGAGCTGCCTTCCCTTCGCCCCGAGCCTCTGCATCGTCCCTCCCCGGCGTCGCCACCGACCCTTCTTCGTCCATCCGCTCGGCGACTCTCTGCGCAGCCCGGACCTGCCGTTCCAGTCTCTCGTCTTCGCGCTCCTTTCTGACACGCTCGCGATACGCGTATGCATCCTCGACCTTGACCATCTTGATGTCTCGCTCCGCCATGGCCTCTTGTAGTTTCCTCTTCTTCTCGCTCTCCATGCCGATTCCGCCCCGGTCCTCCTTGAGACTGACCTTGATTGGCTCCGTAATCGTGCGCGTATCTTCGTCATGGGCCGTCTTGCCCAGTCCGCCTCCTGTGAATCCCATCTTGGCCATCATGGCGAAACCCTTGTTCTTCTTGGCCGTGGGCGCGTCCAGCAGAGAGGTTGAGAGGGCCTTTTCCCTCGCCGCGGCCTCTTCCTCCAGCAGCTGCGCCCTTGACTTGACCTTGCCCCGCGCGAGGGCTTCCTTTTTCAAGCGCTGTGTCCTTTGTAGCGATGTCTCCTTGGCCGGAGTGGCTTCTTGGAACGTCATGTTCATGTAGTCATCTTCGTCTTCACTGGGAGCGCCACCGTTTTGTGACGAGGACATTGTGGCGCTGTGTCCGGCTTGAGACTTGGGTTTAAAGCTTGCAATACGTGAGGGAGACGTAATTTGAACGTTGGATGGGCCGCAGAATAAACGGCATGAAATCGCACGTCATGTTCGTTGTCACTCACACCACGGATGTTTTGGCGGCGATGAAAATGTACAACTTTCCGTGAGGTTGTTGGAGCCACAATTGGCGCTGCCGGTGGCTGCGTTGACATGGAGGGCAGCCATTTTCCGGGCTGCCTGCTGTTCCACTTTCACATCGACTCCAACACAATCAATCAGACAGGCAATTGAGGGTTCAACGACATTGAACAAGTGCACGCAATTGACATGGGAACCAGCCAAAACTGAAACCGAAACGAAAGATTGACTATATAAAAGCCCCCCCAACTATTTGTTGTTTGCCCGTTTCCTCGCGTTCCTCTCCCGCTCATACGCATTTGATTCCCGTCCTTCCTCGCTCTGTATCTCTGCCACCAACCTCTTAAACTTCTTCTCGTACGCCTCGTCCTTGGCCTTCTTGATACGTAGATTCTCCCTGGCCATGAAATTCGCGTCCTTTCTGAGCTCCCGCATCGCTCCCTTGCGTTCTCTCTTATGCTCGGCCTTGAGTTTGGCCAATTCAGCTCGTTCACGATCAGGGTCATAGTGCTTGTCGGGGTCAAACGTCTCCTCAAACTTGGGTATATACGTCTTGATGGCAAGCGGACGGTGATGGTGAAGTTCGAGCGGCCGGCGAGATATTTGTGCCAAGCTTGCCATGCGGTTCAGCTTGGCTGTGAGTTTCTCCGACTTTTTGATGACTTTTGCAGGCAGGTGCGATCGGTTCGAGCTGCCCGTCAAATGTTTCAAAACGCTCGTCACCGGCGCAAATGTCTCCAAAAATGCGTCCTTGCCGGTCCACAAATCGGCAGCCGCATCCAGCACGTCCAACACGGTGCTCAACGTCGACACCTTGGCCGACACTGACGCATCCGCATCCGCATCCGCATCCGTCATGACGCAATCGGAGAAGGTCAGCTTTCTGACTTGACCGGTGGCTGCTTTTTGAGCCCTTACAGCTGCTGGAGGCTCATGACAAGGAAGGTTTCCTAGCTTCTTATTGGCCGCAACAGGAGACAAAGCACATAGCGTGTTAAAGCAAAAATTGAGCAACTCTGGAACAAATCTCTTCGAGAGCTGCTGGTATTGCAGTGATAAGATGGCAAGGTAGACACCAGTACAAAAATCAGCCAGTGTCTGCGGGATCTTTTGACCCAGAAACCTGCCCATTGTAAGCATTGCTGGCGTAACGACCTGGTGGAAGTGATCAGAGGTGGGGAAAATCGTGCCAATGGCAGTCAACAGAAGAAGATCATGGGGCTGCAGCGAAAGAGGACGGCTGTGGCTAATTTCTTGGATGTGGTGTCGAAATCTCTTGCCAACCTCGGACGGGAACATCTTGGACAGCGAATGAATATGACGAATCAGACTTTCCAACACGGAAAAGGGAGGTGATGACTTGATACTCCAAGGTAAGCAGATAAAGTCGACCAAGGCCACGGCAAAATTGCCAAGTCTTTCCTTGTTCCTGCTATCGAGTTTGGGGTGGTGTAGTGCTCGAATTCGTTGAACGATGGTGGGTAAGTTCTTGTGGCAGTAGGCACTCGTAACAGAACAAAGCTCCTCGCATGTCTTTGGACATGGAAATGTAAAAGGTAGGCCGTGCTCATCCGAATTTCGCGGCGCATCAGCATCTCCCGTCACGTTGGTGGCTCGAAAGAGAGGATTTCTGGATTCCTCCTCGTTCAGTAAGCCCCTGGTGAACTCGTCCTCATCGTCCTCTTCAGACTCAGAATTTCCGCTTTCATCATCTTCGGCTTCTTCGTCGCTTTCCACTAGTTCCAGATCGGAGCCACTGGCGACAAGGTCCTCGTCAATGATAAAGTCGTCTTCGTCATCAAATCCCAACTCTGCGGCGGTTGGCCGAGTCCTGATGCCGCGACCCAAGCCAAAACCATCGTCTTCATCTTCCTCGGCAGCCATACTATCTGCATCAGCCCCCTCTGATTCTTTCTTTTTGCCACCTTTGTCGCCGTCATCTTCACTATCCGTCAGCTGTTCACCCATCATTCGTCTCTGGCGTTTATCTTCAAGTTCTTTCAGCCTTTTCGATTCTTCTTCAGCCTTTTCTTCTTCTGTTTTGGTGCGTTCGGTCGGCTGGGCGCGTCTATCCTGAGCAAGCTTCTTTACTTCGAGGTCAAAATTCCGCTCAAAGGCGTCCCTGTCGACGCCAGCGATGGTGGATTTGGGAGCAGCATCGGCGCCGTCCGCCCGCTTAACGCCCTTCGAAGATGACAGGAGCATATGAATGCCTGGCAACTCCTTGTCCAACTCTGCACGCAAATCTTCATCGACTTCCTTGGCCGCTTGTCGCTCATATTTGTGCATTTTGGACTTGGCAATAATCTCCTCCATGACCTCCTTTTTTGTCTTCTTCTTCTCTGGCTCGCCGTTATCCGAGCCTTCCTCATCTCCGCCTGATGCCAAAGATCGAAGTCGCTTGAGTCTTTGCCGTTCTCGTACAGAACCGTCACTGTCGTAATCGAGCTCCAGATCGTCTTCCTGAAAGTCGTCATCCTTGAACTCCAACGTCTTACCCATATGTGTCAGACCTTCCATTGGAGCATCATCCTCTAGGTCGAACAAAGAGCCCTTTTTGTGGCTTCGTTGTTTTTCTCTGGCGAATCGTTCAAGCATCTTATCTTCGGGAGCCATCGTGGGATCATTTTCACCAAATCGCCTGTCAAGAATGCCTCCAACCTTATTGCGCCGCTGCATATCAACCAGGAGGGTTTCTCGTCTCTGTAAAGGGAGGTGATTGGATTAGAAATTGTCACACGCGAGAGACGAGAAGGATGGTTCTAAAGACTTGCCCTTTCTTCACCCATGGCTTTGGCTACGCCAGGTCTTCCACGAATTCCTTTGGCAGCATCTCCAGTAGCAACGCGGTTAGAGGTCACTTCAAACTTTGGGCCCCGCGCGGCGTGCTTGAGATCAAATGGATTGAATTGTTCACGAATGCCGTCCAAGACGACTCCTCGTTGTAACCGCTTGTCGGCGCGAGCCTTGCCGTCCTCGGCATTCCTGCGCCTTTGTTTCTTCGATTGTTGCGGTCCAACAATACCTTGCTCTCTCAAGGACGCCTTGAGGCGCTTGAGTTGCGATCCAGCCATGGTTGCAATAGGTCGATAACTAGCACCGACTCACCTCGGATGCTGGTGTCGGTAGTTCGACGCTGCAACACTGAACTGAATGCAAATGGAAATTTTTTGATTCTCGATCATTATCGATAAGTGGTGTCGGGTGGGGCGAAGACCTGTGTTGCCACTAATCAAGGGCGGGACGCGGAACTCATTCCATGTCAGCAAGTTGGCTAGTCCCAACGCGGATGGGGATTTTGGCGGTGGGAAGGGCAGAATTGCATCAAGACCACTGACGTCGCGGCGTCTTAGGGAGGAAGACTGCAGTCCTTGAGACCTTTACCCTTTCCCCAAACGAAGACGCACGACCCGACAAAATCATGGTTACGGATATTGCCACACAATAGTTTTCTTAATGGGCTGGAAAGAGAGCTTTCTTAGGTTCGCTCAAGATGAGAGGGTGCTTCTCATTAGTTTTGGGTTTGCCGCCTTGGGCATTATCGGCACTATAACCACTACCTTGAGACTCATCCGCGATCAAAACGAAATTCCCCCCAAGGAGCCCAAGACGCAATACATCACGCAAGAAACAGAAGATTCGCTCGAGCTGAGCACCCTGGATCAACTGTTGCAGCACCCAAACTTTTCTATCAAGGAGGTGGCTACCAAGATCCTATGCGATCGAGCGATCAACGACAGTGGAACATTGCTCACCTTACTTTATGGCATCACTCGACCAGACTATGATGAACGCATGCGTTGCCTCCGAGCATTGGCTCTACTGACCGGCCAGACTATGGGTACGTCTCTTCTATTTTTCTTCGTGTCTCTTTGCTGACGGTCGCAGGTCTCGATGGATTGTCAAAGCTCAACAACGATAAAGCTTACTCAGCATTAGTGAGGTCGCTCGAGTTGTCCCTCGAAGATACAGAACTTCCAGATTTGTCTAATTACCACTGGGATGAATATTATCTTCGGGACATGGCTGAAAGATTTTGCCTCATGTTTGTTCACGAACTCATCAACAAATACGGGGCGAATGCACTTGTCAAGGCCCATTTTGTTGAGAAATGGTTAGCAAAGCAACGATGGGGCGAAGATGCAGAGGCTCGACGCCACAACTTTAAATGTTATATGGATCTCAAGGGCAACAGAATCGTGGATATTGTCGATCGGATCAAACGTTCAAAACGGGGTTTGCGCGCTTTAGAAAGAGCAGGCTTGATTGATAAGAGCAATTCTAGGAGGCAAATTAAGGATTTGCCTGATGTTATTATGGACCTCGGAGAAGAGGTCATGGTGGAGAACGAGTCGAGCGTTCAAATACGTCGACCAATTCGTGAACAATCGGAAGAGGAACAACGACTACGGCGTCAGCACCGCGAAGCCATGGTCCTCAACGATGGCACGAGACCCCTTGGAAGAGAGGACATTATCGAGAGGGACCACGACTCACCAAGTTGAGCGGGTATGGCATACTGCTGCCCATGACCGCTACAGATGTCTATTTCACCAAGTTGAGAAGAGCCCAAAAAGGGTTGCGCGAAACGAATCGACCATCATCCAAAACACTTGCTCTGATCGCTGTCACCATAGCACAGAGCCTTTTTCAGGAACTTTTTTGTATCAACACTGCTCTTGGCGAGATATGTCGTCGACAGTATACATGGGACGGTAGCTTCTGCTACAGACGCATCATTGGATTGTATTGCAAATTGCGCAAAGCAATAGCGCACGGAGTCAGCCAAGCGACCATAAGCGACCAGACATCAAAGAAACGGCTTTCTGATTAGGTTATGTCTGACCACGCCTTGCCCTGACAGGAACGGTCTTATCGGTATTTCCGAGGCCGCATCGGCGGTCTTTCTTGGGAGACATGGCTGTGTAAGATGTCAAGCAAGAGAGCTTATTGTGATGGCGCTAGTGTAGTATTCGTAGAGATATTCAATTCAAGGTAGAATGCCGGGAGGTGGTGGTGCGTCCCAACTCCCTAGCCTCGCGAATTGAGCTTGCCCTGTCTCAATCTGATATGCTCCATCTCAATGAGAAGCAGAGGCAGAAACGGAGGCAGAGACGGAGGCAGAGACGGAGGCAGAGACGGAGGCAGAGACGGAGGCAGAGACGGAGGCAGAGACGGAGGCAGAGACGGAGGCAGAGACGGAAGCAACCGGTCATGGTAACCGAAGGTCCGGAGATGCTGACAATGAATAATGTCAAGATTGCCACGTTGGCAAAGACGGAATCACAAACGGGATCCAGACTTCATACCGTTTGTTTTGCGCTGTCTTGGCGTATCAAACGGGGGCGACGAAGTGCAATAATATAAGTTGTGCATGGTCTTGATGCAACGTCATGCATGCAAACACCTGATATTGTTAGATGCACGATACATTATCAACGGGACAACAGGACCGGCGAAGCGAATGAGAGACTCAGGATTCGTCCATAGCAACAGTCGAGGACGGGATCCATGGCAACGCCCGACGAATCCGACGCATCTGGCGAATGTAACGAGATGACACTCTCACAGGTGTTGCCAGCTGGCCGCTGTGGATATTGCAATTGATTGCAGGAACGAGGAAGTGCCAGGGTTCTTGAATGTACGAGTAAGAAGGAGTCAATAGGTAGGCAGGCATGGCAATGGGGGGAGCATGCAGCTCGCCCAACTGCCTCTCCACGCATCGGGGCCCTAGCAATGAATGGCAATATCATCCATTCTTTCCCCACCCGTGTTTCAGTTGTTCCCTTCTCTCTCTCTCTCTCTTTCTCGATCGCCTCCATTCCGGGTTGCCGCCTTTGTTCTTCCTGTCTCCCGAGCGGCGGGAATTACTTGACACGTCGGCTAGACGGCTCCATTGAAAGTGTCCGCTTCGCCCCTGCACCTCGAAATTTTCAATCAGGCAACATCGATCACGGCACCTACGGCTGTCATCGCCAGCACCCAAGGACGACAACGGCCTCTTGACCACTTTGCAAAGTTGACGATTGATGCACGGGATTTGTCTGTGGGCACAGGAGGGGAGCCAGCGCCGCCGCCGCAGCCACGATCTGCCATTCTCCTTCCCGCGTGCTTGTTGCACTGTGACTGGAGAGGACCCTCACACCAAAAAAAGGACTTTGAAGGGCGGGGGCGTCTGATCTAGGCTCGATCTGGCCACCGCTTTCGCAATGACTTCTACCACCACCACAACAACGGCGGCACCAACGCGCACTTTGCGCTCTAGATCATCTTTATCTCGATCCCTGCGAGGCCCCTCGGCTTCTGCTTCGACTCCCAATCTGAATACGCTATTCGTAGCGCAGTCTCAGCTCCTGCCCCCGGGCTTATCGCGCAAGACATCCTACGCTGCTCTGACGTCCACCTCGCTCGCCAGCATCCCTGATGTTAGCGAGAGCTACGCGCTCGAAACCGTCTTGAGCGAGGAGTCGTCGCCGCCAGCCATGAATCCCGCAACACCTGGGCGGCCCTCGGCTGACGACATTTTTATTGGGGATGCCGTTGATGTCCCTGGCGGCATGTCTGGCACCGTCCGCTTCGTCGGCTCTGTCCAGGGAAAGAAGGGCACTTTTGCTGGAATTGAACTTGACCCAGACTTTGCCCCGAAAGGCAAGAACAATGGTGATGTAGACGGGTACGCACCCAGGCCTTTTTTGACATGCCTCTTATTGTCACTAACGTGTGCATTCGTCTGCGGCAGAGTCTCCTACTTCACCACCTCCGTGCCACGTTCTGGCATTTTCGTTCCAGTGTCCAAAGCCTCGCGCCGAGGTTCACCGACCAGGTCCATGTCATTGACGCCAACGCCGTACGCCCGCGGCGCGCTCGGTGCAGCAGACTCTACTACCCCTACGCTGCCCAAATTCAGCGTATCCTTGGGACCTGGCGCAAGAGTACCTACTCCGCAAGGCATGCGACTTCCAAGAGCTTCACTTCCGCGGCCCGACTCCCCAGTTCGTCGTAGTCAGATCACTCCTGGTCCTCGGCCGTCGATCGCGACGCCTGTTCCCAAGGCGCCTGTGAGATATGGAAGCCCCACACACAATAACCGCTTCACCCAAAGTGTCCGTGGAACAGCTGGTGACCCAAATAAGAGACCGTCTCGACTGGATCACAAACCAAGCATTGGCCCCCGCAGTGCTTCGGCTCTAGGATCCGCGTCAGGCTTCGACGAGGATTCGGTACCGTCAATGCCTGGCAGCCCCCAGCGCTCAAGAGCCAATGGTCTCGGTAATTCCGTCTCCGTCATGAACTTGCGGCGACCCGCGTCACGGGCTACTGCCGTTAATGAGGAAGAGATTGAACGTCTCCGCTCCCAGCTCGAGGATCGTGATGATCAACTCAAAGAACAGGCCATGACACTGGCCGATATGGAGAGCAGTCTTGTCGAGCTCCAGGGTCTAATTGAAAACTCGGATGTACCGATGCTGCGCAGAAACAGTCTAGATGACAAAGATTCTGCGCAGTTGCGAGCCATGCTCCGCGAAAAGAACGACAAGATTGCCATGCTTACCTCGGAATTTGACGCCCACCGCGCAGATTTCAGGAGCACAATCGACACATTGGAGTTGGCCAGCACGGAAACCGAACGGGTGTACGAGAAACGAATTGAAGAGTTGATGAGTGAAGTTCGCGAGCTTGAAGCTAGAAATCTTGATGTCGATTCCGTCGCAAGCCAACTGCGACAGCTCGAAGAGCTTGTACAAGAGCTCGAGGAAGGTCTAGAGGACGCCCGTCGAGGTGAGGCAGAGGCACGAGGTGAGGCAGAGTTTCTGAGGGGCGAGGTGGAAAGAACCAAGACGGAGCTCAGTCGAGAGCGGGAGAAAGTAAGCATGAATGGCGCCCCTCGTGGTGACCAGGGCAATCTGCCCAAGGAGTTGGAGCAAAAAGAAGACGAGATTAGGGGACTCAAGGCCATCATTCATTCGTTGAGCAGGGATTCCATTGGCGATGAGGACGAGCGCGCGCCCACACAACGCCCTGGTCCATTTATCAATGATGGCAAGGACGCCGAAGCGACCCGCGAAGGCCTTGAAGGACGAATAGCCGAGCTTCAGTCGCTTCTGGACAAGAAGAGCAGCAGAGAAGAAGAATTGGAGCAAGAACTTGAGGCTCTTCGCGGGGACACTTTTGGTGCGCAATCAAACTCGGCTCATCGATCCTCTTTACGAGACTCGCGTGATACGGTTGTTCCGAATTGGTCCTTTGAACCTCGATCTCCCGAAGCAAACCACAAGAGAGAAGCCGTCCACAAACGAGGAATTAGGCTAGGCACTATGCTCGAGAGCGATGTGAACTCGAATGCCACAGAGAATAGCACTCTCTGGTGCGAGATTTGCGAGACGAGCGGCCATGACATCCTGACGTGCACCAATATGTTTGGGCCTGAAGATGACATAGCCGCCAGTGATAAGAAGGCGGACAAAGATGTCGTGCGGGAAGGTCTCGAGTCACATGTCTCCTTGCCCGGCGGCGATGCTCATCCTGCCCCCCTCTCCACCAAGCCAAGAACACCCGCGCCCGAAGCTCCAGCCACCAGAGTTCTACCGAACCTGTTGGAGTCGGGCCCGGTCGCAGGCAAGGAGAGCGGTGTTGTGGACCCCGAGAAGTGGTGTGCGATATGCGAGCGCGACGGACATGACAGCGTCGACTGCCCTTTTGAGGATGCATTTTGAGCTAACCTTTTGGGCGAGTTGGTCTCATCGTACAGAAAGCATTCAGCACGAAGGAATCGGAGCCGTCGGAAGTATATTCTACAATGGCGTAATGTCATGGCCCGACGCGACTGTCTGTACCACGTCATGGAGCATTGTTTGGATTTATCACCACAGAGTTAGAGATACCACCATAGCCGTCCCCCTCCTTTTGTCCATGGTGGAGAGCCATCGCCTGCTTGACCATGCTGTACTCTAGATGTAAATGATTATTGATCATGAAGTCACTCATGGTAGTTGGACATTGTGGTTACAACAGGTATGCTTGCAGACGCCAACGAAAGTTCTGTAGTACAAAGTCCGTGTCCCGCCCGGCCCGCCACAATTGTCGGTCCTTCGCACAGTTGGCAATCCGGGCGCAGGTAGTGCCTGAAGTCCCAGGCCCGGACACCACATTCCGGGAAAGGGGCTTGGATAGACATACACATAAACGTCAAGGGAAGATTGAGCCCTGGATGTTGATGTGATGCAAAGCGCCTGGCTGTGCTTGACTCGTTATCAGGGCAGCGGGAATAAGATTTTAAAAAAAATTGGAGCCTGACGTCGCCTGCATAAGCGGCAGGATGTTAAAGAAAGACTTTGAGCACGCAGGAGCAGATTCGGTCAGGACAATGGCATGGCAGCCATTACAAAGCAAACAGAAAAATACAGAACAACTTGAATCCTACGAAATGGGTTCGGTACACCGGCCCCGCGTGATGTAATGATCAGCGCACCCTGGCCGTGTTTGGGGTTTGGTGGTTCAGAAGTCTTGCATTGACAGCACCGCCACACAGTCGACTTTCTTCGATACACTTCCATGAGGCGCACCAGCACCAGCCTTAGGACGGACCCCTGCGGCCTTCTTCTTTATTTCTCCTCTACGACAGCGCTTGATATTTTTCTTTTAATCCGTCCTAGCAACCACAAGAGTCTTTTTTCTGCTGCGTCATCTTTTTCTGATCTTTTGAATCGTTCGGCACAGGGAGCGACTTCACCTCCTGCCCGCGCACGATCACCCTTTTGCTACTTTTTTTTTTTTTTTGTTGTGTGTGTTTTGCGCAGAGCCAGCAAGTAACTCAAGCGGTAGGTTTCGAAGGGTCGATGTGACAGATTTTGCGACACTTCCATGTCAGACAACATCGTCATGCCACAGAGGACTTTCTAAAGCCTCTAGCAGGTGATTGCGAATGCCCAGCTTTGTCGCAGATATTTCCCGACTGGATCGGCTTTGTTACTTTCAAGTGTTGGAACAACCCGATTCAAGTGCGACCAGATTCATTATTTCTGACAGGAACCCGCTGCCTCCTGCGTCAAATCACTTCGTTATCTCAATACTTATTTTCCTCTTTGGTTCTAGCAGACCTGTTAGATTCGATAGCATTTCGTCGTCGGGATTGCGAGACTTGAAATTTCAAACCACTATCGGCGTCGGCACTTGGTCATAACACTTTGGTCAGCATCTGGGTAAACAGTCGTTAGGCTACTACCACCATCATGGTTAAGGAGACCAAGTATTATGACACATTGGGTGTACGCACATCCCTTTCCAGGCCTCTGAACCGTACTCCCCAGATCCATTTCTAACTTTTGGCACCAGGTCTCTCCTACTGCGACCGAGCAGGAGTTGAGGAAGGCATACAAAGTCAATGCCTTGAAGTATCACCCTGGTATGTCATACTGGGGCCTCCTTTCCCCTACGAGCGCACCTTTCATCTCGTTTTGCGTTCTCAACTGACACCTGAACGCAGACAAGAACGCACACAACCCCGATGCTGAGGAGAAGTTCAAGGAAATTTCTCACGCGTACGAGATTTTATCCGACTCTCAAAAGCGACAAATCTACGACCAGTATGGCGAGGCCGGCCTTGAGGGCGGTGCCGCCGGCGGTGGTGGTATGGCCGCCGAAGATCTGTTCGCTCAGTTCTTTGGCGGAGGTGGCTTTGGAGGCATGGGCGGCATGTTTGGCGGCATGAACAGCCGTGGCCCTCCCAAAGCTCGCACCATCCAACACACTCACAAGGTCTCTCTGGAGGATATTTACAGGGGCAAGATTTCCAAGTTGGCCCTGCAAAGATCCGTCATCTGTCCCAAGTGCGACGGTCTCGGAGGCAAGGATGGCGCTGTCAAGAAGTGCTCAGGCTGTGATGGCCACGGCATGAAGACGATGATGCGCCAGATGGGGCCCATGATCCAGCGCTTTCAGACTGTGTGCCCTGACTGTAATGGTGAGGGCGAGACGATTAGGGACAAGGATCGCTGCAAGCAGTGCATGGGCAAGAAGACAATTGTCGACCGAAAGGTACTTCACGTTCACGTGGATAAGGGCGTTCGTAGTGGTACCAAGGTCGAGTTTCGAGGCGAGGGAGACCAGGCCCCTGGAGTTCAAGCTGGGGACGTCGTTTTTGAGATTGAGCAGAAGCCCCACGCCCGCTTCACTCGAAAAGACGACGACCTGCTCTACAAGTGTAACGTTGAGCTGGTCACAGCTCTTGCCGGCGGCACTATTTATGTCGAGCACTTGGATGATCGCTGGCTCAGCATCGATATCCTGCCTGGCGAGGCTATTGCACAAGGTGAGAACGGAACCTTTTATCCATTTCAATCGCAGTGGTCGAGGACACGTTGAGTGCTAATATGATTTTCAGACTCCGTGAAGCTTGTCCGCGGCCAGGGAATGCCCTCATATCGGCACCACGACTTTGGCAACCTTTTCATCCACTTCAACGTCAAGTTTCCCGAGAAGAACTGGACCCAAGATGCATCTGCGTTTGAGGCTCTCCGTAAAATCTTGCCATCGCCACCTGTCCAAAACGTGCCGCCGGCCGAGGCTATGACTGAGCCAGCTGATTTGGAGGATATCGACACTCGATCACAGGGCAGAGTCTTCGGCAACCCTGGCATGGAGGAAGAAGAAGAAGATGGCCATCCTGGCGCCGAGCGTGTACAGTGCGCTTCTCAGTAAAGAGGATCTCTGGGACCATGACATGATTGTCACCGTGTAGAGGCGATTGAGTTTTTGTTGACGTTACGGTTGATACCACGGTTGGGCTGCGTCAGTTCCAACTCCTGGGACTGACTCGTCATGTCAGTGATGGTGTGCCGCAAAAAGAACAAAAGTTGAGACGGTCCTGCGTAGCGAGCACACTACGGGCATGAAGCTATTTCATTTACAGCCACTGTTCGCCGTAATCTCATTGGGAGAGAGGGGAATTCTAGGCTGTGTGTGTACGCATTATGGGAATGGAATCATGACGCATGATAGGGGGTGTTGTGTTTTATGAGGGGAGCGGGGTGATGTGCTCGACAGTCGTCTTTTGCTGCTGAAGACGGACATTCTGATAATTCATCGGGCTGATTGGCGTTTAGAGGATATAGACGATTCGATGAGCTTTAGTTGTTGCAGGCTTAGACTTTTCGCACATTGAATTTACTCGAATGCTTTTCTTTTTCTATTTGAGGCGTTTGCACGATATAATACTGCACCACATCCTGTATTGTCACCTGGCTGGGTCAGCATCTAAGCGCTGCCATTTCCTGTTGCCGCGGGTGCATCGTCTTCACCACCTTGCCCGTCGTCGCCTCCTTGTTGCTTTCGCAGGTTTTCTACTACGTAAAACATATTCCGGATGTCTTTTTCCGACACCAGCATTTCCGCATCATCCGCCGTTTGACCATGGAGGGGGAGCTCCACGTCAGATGACAGCCGTCCTTCGCTACGGGTCAGAGTGTACTCATGGAGACTCTTGACCTCTGAATTTTGACCTGGATCCATTGCGACTATGAGTTTAAGGGGTGAGTCGTCGGATGAAGGCGCGGTGGTGATGTGGAGGGGATTGCAAGGCAGTTGGATGATGCTCGGGTTTTTGAGTAGTTTTCCATCAACGAATTGCCACGTGAAGATGGCTTTGACGCTACATGATGGTCAGCGGCTTCGTCATGATGTCGAGCTATAGAGTCCAAGACACATGTTTTTTTTTTTTTTTTTTTTGTCTCGGTTTTCGACCAAGAAAGGAAAGGGGGGTTGATTGCAACGTACTCTTCGCAAATGGCCAGCACATACGTCAACGGGCCTTCATCGGAAGGGTACAGCAACGAGGTTAATCCCGAGAGGGCAACCCGTGAAGTCTGCGGGGCGACTTCCCGCGCCAGACTCACCAGGTTTGTCCTCGATAGGATGGCGCCGGCTTTCCAGTCCCAGACGAGGAGGTGCTCGTCGCCGCCTCCGGAGATGAGGATGTCGTCGTGGCCGAGGGGGATGAGGATCTCGCTGACGAACTCCTTGTGGCCGAGGCAGAAGGACTCGGTGATGTGGGCCTGGGGGATGTAACGCGACACGCGGATGTGCTCGTCGCGGTCCGCCGAGAGGATGTACCTCCTTCCGTCGAGGGACTGGGCGACGACGAGCGAGGTGAGCATGGAGACGTGGCCGAGGAGGAGGGTGAGCTGGAAGGGGGGGGCGATCCGGTTTCGGGGACCGGTCCCGGGCGTGTTTTGCCCTTTCGGCCTCGATCTGCCTGCGCTGGTGCTCGAGCGCGGCGAGGTTGCGTTTGGAGTGCACGGTGAGGGTGCTGGCCGCCGGCTCGGCGGCCTTGGGGGGGCCGGGGGCGAGGGCGGAGGAAGGGGAGAGGGGGGTCGGGAGGAGCGGCAGGGAGTAGACGTCGCCGAACTTGTCTGCGAGGATGATGTCGGGGCCGGGGCCGGGGCCGAGGGTGATGGAGCTGGGGCGTTTGGGCATGACTCTGTGATTGCGGGAACGGTTTTTTTTTTTTGATGTCGGCGTTAGCGACGGCCTGGGCTTGCGGCGGACATTGGGGTGTGCGGAGGGAGGGAGGAGGGAGGCGTTTCTGCTTTACCTCTGGCTCCGCTGCGTGAGCGTGCCGTGGCCGTCGTGCTCAAACACCCAGACTGCCTTGTCGTGTCCCGAGACGGCAATCAGGTGCGACCCGTCGCTGGTGCATGTCATGAGCGTGATGATGGGCCGGTCGACGACCTTGCCCATTCGCGAGCCGTCGCCGTGGCTTGGTCCCTTGCTCTGCTTCTTGCCCCTTCTCCTGCCCTGGTTGGTGCTGGTGCTGGTGCTGGTTTCCTCGGGGGCGTCTCGCGTCGTCCGGGGTTGCTGCTCTGCACCGTCCGGGGCAGCACCATCGGCATCTTCGCTGCTCTGCGCCGCCGCCGCCGCCGTCTTTTGTCTCTTGGCCGGCGGATCGCTTGCTTCGGCGCCGGCCTCGGAAGCGGCCAAGTCGGGGGCGGTCTCGCTCGTCGGCTGCGTCTTCTTCTCGATGGGGGCCTGAGCGCATTTCTCTACGTCGGGATGCTGCCATGTCGGTAGTAGGTGCTTGCCATCTGAGAGGTTGAAGGAGTGAATCTTGCCGCCGCGCGTGGCGAAGAGGATGTTGCGCGTGGTTTGCACACGGTTGTAGGGAATGGCTCGCAGACTCATTTTTTATTCTTTTTTTTTTTTTTATTCAAAAAATAGTCAAGATTTGTTTATAAGTAGAGTGTTGGTGGCGAGACCCCATGGGTCGGATAGTGTCGTCTACTTTTCCAAGATGACCTGTTTCTTTTTCTTTTTCTTTTTCTTTTTCTTTTTTTCACAACATGAGCTTGTTCACGAAACCTCAAACGCGAAGCTCGTCTTCTCTACTTCTCTGAAGCGCATCGTAATTGGCCACAGCTCTTCAGCACTGTTTGATCCCAACCACGGACCCACACGGGCTCTCCCCAAAGCCAGTTAGCGCCTCGAAGCCCTAAGCAATGGCAAGCGGGTCACCAGACAGGCGAGTCCGCCAATCAACGTGCGCGCCAGAGAGAAACGAACCACACACATTTCAGAGGCAAAAAAAAAAAAAAAAAAAAAAAAAAAGAAAGAGAAAACCAAATTCAGGGCCTGCAGCTCGTTCGCAGGCCTCCCCTTACAACACGCCGCTTTGCCGCTCACGACAAACTCTCCCCCCCCCCTCACCACATACGACAATCATATATACCCCTTGCCCTGAAACATCCTGCCTTCATTCAATAAGAAGATATGGGGGGCAAGACTGCAAACAAGGCCGGCTACTTCGACAAGCTCAAGGGCTTGCTCGAGGCGTACAAGTCCGTCTTCGTCGTGTCCATCGACAATGTCAGCTCTCAGCAGATGCACGAGATCCGACAGGCTCTCCGCAACGAGGGTGTCGTCCTGATGGGCAAGAACACTATGGTACGTGGTTGAAGGGCAGAAGAATCGGCTTGCGCTTGCTGGGAATGAAGAGAGAGAGAAAAAAAAAATGTACATCGAACAACTTCAACCCGTCGGTGAATTGTTCTCCTTGATGCGGATCTGTGCACCTTTGCAGAGTATACAAGCGTCGCAAACGGGCAGTAATGACTGACTCCGTCTTTTTCGCCCGCAAAATAGGTTCGCCGAGCCCTCAAGACCTTCCTCACCGACACCCCCGACTACGAGCGCCTCCTGCCCTTCGTAAAGGGCAACATCGGCTTCGTCTTCACCAACGGCGACCTCAAGGAAATCCGCGACAAGCTCCTGTCGAACCGCGTCGCGGCGCCCGCCCGCGCCGGCGCCGTCGCCCCCGTCGACGTCTGGGTCCCCGCCGGAAACACCGGCATGGAACCCGGCAAGACGTCTTTCTTCCAGGCTCTCGGCGTCCCCACCAAGATCGCCCGCGGTACCATTGAGATCACGACGGACCTCAAGCTCGTCGAGGCCAAGGCCAAGGTCGGCCCCTCCGAGGCCACCCTCCTCAACATGCTCAACATCTCGCCCTTCACCTACGGTCTCGGCGTCGAGCAAGTCTACGACCAGGGCCAGGTCTTCCCCCCCGAGATCCTCGACATCGGCGACGAGCAGCTCCTCGGCGCCCTGTCCAAGGCCATCACCACCGTCGCCACCGTCTCCCTGGCCATCAACTTCCCCACGCTGCCCTCCGTCATCCACTCCCTCGTCAACTCGTACAAGAAGGTCCTCGCCGTCGCCATCGAGACCGACTTCTCCTGGCCCGAGATTGAGCAGCTCAAGGACCGCATCGCCAACCCGGATGCCTACGCTGCGGCTGCCCCTGCCGCCGCCGCCGCCGCCGCGGGTTCCTCTGCTGCGGCCCCCGCCGAGGAGGCCAAGAAGGAGGAGGAGGAGGAGGAGGAGGACGACGAGGGTTTCGGTGGTCTCTTGTACGTTGGATCCGTCGTTCCCCTTGTTTTATTTCCCCACGCCCTTGACCAAATCAAATCGCGAACATCTATCCTTCAGAAACTAATGGTACTTTTCCCACAGCGACTAAACCCAATTTTGTTGAAAATTTCAAAATCGGCGTTAGGCTGGCTTTCGATTTTAGGCTGGGTTCACGATTACAAGCATCTTGAATCGCAGGTACATAGGTCGCTTATCAATGACCGGGGTGGGGAGAGTTTTCTTCTTGTCCCTTTCCCCCGGTCACTGGGCACACGGCACGTTGATGAAAGCTATGCCAAGCATGAGATGAAAAGATGCGAGCCTGTGTGATATGCCTCCTAGAAAAGATGTCAAAAAGTGAACAGTTTGCCGTCTGAAAGATGTCACCCTTGACTGTACAAAAAAAGGTTAGTAAGGATTTTTTTTCTTCTCTCTCCAATCGGAGCCATGTGCGGCGACTACCTTTGTTTGGATGATTATGAAAACACATCATGAGCTTTTTAACCCTGATCTCTATTGATGACACATGTATCAACACTCTATGACTTCCTTACATGTTTCCATTATCCTATTATAATCTTGGTGTGCACTTTTTGGACATGTCGGCTGACATTAGTTCAAAAGGTGTTGTCTCACATTGGTCATCCAATCAGACACTGACCGCCCAACATATCCGTCCACCTACGGGGTTCCGCCATGTGTACGAAACAAGGTTCGGTACGTCGGTGCCGGCGGCGCCCTAGTAGACAACGTGTTGGCTTCTGTTTGCCGTCGCTCCAAGACCTGTTTGGCCGTGTTGATGACCCGCTCTGGGAGACCGGCAAGCCTGGCCACTTTGAGCGCGTGACTCTCCCTGTTGGTCCCTTTGCGTAGCTTATGAACGTAGACAAAGCCTCCCTGGTCGTCCTCTTCAACATCTGTGCAGTAGGATTGCACGGGTCCACTCCGCCCACTTGGATCGCTTAGTCCATCAGCCACCGCCAAATCGGCAACATCGTGGAAATGGGTCGCAAACAGAGTGCGGCACCGGTTCACGGTCACAAGATGGTGCAGACAGGCGTAGGACACGGCGGTCCCGTCCTCTGGCGTCGTTCCCCGGCCCACCTCGTCCATGACGACAAACGACCTATGCGTAGCTTGCTTCAGGATCTGAGCCGTCTCCAGCATCTCAACCATAAAGGTGCTCTGGTCGTGATACAAGTCGTCTGCTGATCCAACGCGACTGAAGATGGCATCTACGATGCCCAGTTCTGCATACGACGCCGGCACGTAGCAGCCAATTTGTGCGAGGATGGTGATCAAGGCGTTTTGACGCAGAAACGTGCTCTTGCCCGCCATGTTGGGCCCGGTGATGAGCCAGACAAGACCTTCGGTGGGTGCTCCGACGAGGCAATCGTTCCGGACAAAGCTGCGGCCCTGTTCGGTCAGACCTCGTTCCACCGTGGGGTGCCGGCCGCTGATGACCGTGTGCGTCGTGCTGTTGTTCATCCGGGGACGCGTAAGATTCTGCTCAATCGCTAGCTTGGCGAACGAGGTGGTGATGTCGAGCTCATCAAGGACCGCGGCGTTGCGACGCAGTTTGACGAGATTCAGGACGACCTGCTCTCGCAAGGACTGGAAGACGCGTTGTTCTTCACGGCGGATATGGAAGCGTACTTGATCCAGACGTTGTCCGAGAGCCGTCCATTCTGGCAGATGGAATGATCTGGTAGTCCGACTAGACGAAAGTGCCTTTACATCCATGACGCTTTTGGTGTCCTTGCCTTTGATGTGGGCAATGTGTCCTAAGCCGGGACTCCATCGTAGAGTGAGGCTCGAGGTGCCAAGTCTCTCGCGCAGGCTGTCACCCAGCTGGGCCTTCTCCTCCAGCAGGGATGCAAGTTGCGAATGCAGTGCTCTCAAGTTGGCGCTCGCGCCAGGCTTCATGATCCAGGCTTCATTGTCTTCGGCGTAAAGTTCTTTGATGGATACGGGTCGCTTCCTTTTGCCCTTGGGCGATGCCTCTGCCTCTGCCGATGGCTCGCCTTCCGCTCCTTCCGTGGCGGCAATGTCTTGCGCGAGAGCCATGATATGACTGGCCTCGGAGTCCTCAACCTCGTTCCGCTGAACGATGCCCTCCTCATCGATGGAGTCCTTGATTTTTTGGGCGAGCTTGAGCGGTTGAGCGAGGTCTATGCGTTGCAAAAGGTTTTCGAAACAACCAGGTTGTAATCCGTCACCTGATGGCTGATTTTTTTCTTCCAATGTGTCAACAATGTCCTTTGTGGCCCGTATGGTGTGTGACAGGGCAAGCAAGTCATCGGCATCGCCCCTGCCCATGGAGAACTTTTGTACCAGTCGTTGAGAGTCGTGGCAACGTCGTAGAAGCACAATGACAGAGTCACGAAGATGCTCCATGGTGATGAAGTTGGCCACGAAACCCTGCCGAGCACCAATTACATCGAGGGACGTCGATGGAGAGCTCAACCACTCATTCAGCAATCTGGCACCGCTTTTGGTGACGGTGCGTCTGATGGCATGCAGGAGGCTGCCGCGGAGGCAACCATGTCGTATCGTCTGCTTGATCTCTAAAGCTCGCAAACTATTCTTGTCGATCATCATAATCTCCATACTCTCGTGTCGCAGAGGAGGCAGCAACTTCATCGTCATGCCCTGCAACCTGTCCTTGACATAATTCAAGACCAAGTTGCCCGCTGAGATTTCCTCGCCAGTAAAGCTCTTTCGCGTGTCATCTTGCACTTCCGACTCCAGGAAAGGTGTCCAGTCCTGCATGTCTGCAAGTTCTCCAGGAGAGGCGTATGTGATTAGATGCCTATCTTCGGCGAGTGTGGCGAAGATGTCATGATCTTTCTGGTATTCGATATCCGTACTCAAAACAACCTCACGGGGCCCGATGCGGGACAATATAGACGGCAAAGAAGACAAGGTTGCCGACTGGGTGAAGAAGTGCCCCGTTGACAAGTCAAGCCAGGCCAAACCGAGAGGTAAGGAGGCCTTGGCATGCCGAACGGGAATTCGACAGTCTTGGGTCGCTGCAAAGGAGCTTCCGAGATGGCTTATTTTTTGAGATGCGTGAATCGCCAAGACATAATTGTTTGCATAGGGATCGATAAAGTTTTCGTCAATGAGTGTCCCAGGGGTGATGATGCGCGCCACTCGTCGATGATGCATCAGCCCGCCCGACTTGATCTTGTCTGCCGCATCGTTGGGAAACTCTTCGGCTAGTGCCACGTAGCGATTCAAGTCTTGCACAAGTATTTTCAAGTACCTGTCCAGTTGGAAGAAGGGGAAGCCGGCCTAGCACGTAGATGGTCAGCCTTTTCCATGGCGCGAGCTGACGAGAAAGTGCCGGACGTTCCGTCTCACCATGGGCACGGGCCCGGCGTTGGTCTTCTTTGACGCCAACTTGATATTGAGAAGCGGGGCATATTCGTCGGCATGTTCAAAGTATAACTCGTAAAATCCGCCCACGCGGGTGAGAAGCACACAGTTTTCAAACCGGCGCATGTTCTGGCGCGCTTGCAGGACAACCGTGGGATAGCTTGGCTCATCCGCTTCAGGCGGTAAAGGCGGCGGTTGGGACTGTACAGGGCCCTGTGGCAGGTGGGATAGCTTGATGGTTGTCTCGGTCTTGAGACGTCGAATCTGTGTCTGGTGCACCGCGGCACATGAGGCGCCTGGTGGCCAGGTTTGCCCACCGACGACCAGACATGGCACCCCGGCTCTGCATGTTGGCGACGGCGTGTTGCGGCGGTAGGAAAGGCGAAGAGCACGTGAAGGATGCGAGCGAAACATCAGAAATGCTTCGTTTGCGCACAAGCCGAGCCCAGTGCCGAGACGCGATTGCAAGGGGCAGAGTCGGTCGTTGAAGATGCAGGAGTTGTTGTTGGAGGACACGGCACGTTGTGGTGACGGCCGCAGGTGCGCTGGTGACTGCGCTGGTGACCGGGCGGGCGCACGGGTGGTTGGTGACGGCAGGCGTTGGTGAAGAACTGCCTTTGGTAGTTGTTTGTAGTTGTTTGTGGTTGTTTGTGGTTGTTTGTAGTTGTTTGTGGTTATTTGTAGTTGTTTGTAGTTGTTTGTGGTTGTTTGTAGTTGTTTGTAGTTGTTTGTGGTTGTTTGTAGTTGTTTGTAGTTGTTTGTGGTTGTTTGTAGTTGTTTGTAGTTGTTTGTAGTTGTTTGTAGTTGTTTGTAGTGGACCGTTTGGGCGTTGGACGTTGCACGTCGGAACCCACCACGGACGGATTGGAGCTGGTGGGGCCAAGCCCAGATGAGCGAGTGCAGACGTCCTTTTTCCGTCTCCAGCTTCTCCAAAGACCAAGGATGCGTGCGACAGGCGACAGCAGCGCCTTCCTCGGACGAAACACGACAGCGTGCGTGTGTGTCAATCGGACCTGCCTAGGAGGTATGCGAGCTGCAGCTTTGTGGCGTCAACGGCTGGCGTCAACGGCTGGCGTCTTTGGTTGCAACGTGTATCCATCACCTGCCCTACTGCAGGGGAGTTAGGGGCTCGTGCAAGCCACAGCCGCGACCCCAGATGACAGATCGACGATTCCACCGTGCCGCATGTATGTTGCATGTACCTGATGTGCGTCACCTTGATGTGAGCGCCAGCTCGAGGCAGCCCCTCCAGCCCCTCCAGCCCCTCCAGCCCCTCCAGCCCCTCCAGCCCCTCCCGGTCCTCCCTCCAACTCTCACGTTCCCACGTGTTGCTCACATCACGACCGCTCATCAGCGTCATCTTGAACCCATTGGCATCCATCCAAACGTCCAAGGCCTCCTCCTCCGTGCCGCGCTGATCCACCCCGACGCGTTCTGCCTGACGTGGCTACACCCGACGTGGCTACACCCGACGTGGCTACACCTGACGGCGCTCCTGTTGCTGCCGTGCCTGTCCCGCTCCATCCTGCTAAGCTTTGGGCCCTGGGCTCACGTTGGAATGTCACTTGTTCCCGTCCGCTGCTGATCCGCATTCCGGCCGTGCCGACGAGAGCTCCATTGACCACGTATTTCCCCTCCTCCTCCTCCTCCCCCCCAGTTTCTGCGACACCACGTATTTATCTCAACCCGATAGTCTTCGTCTTCCTCCGCCCGAAACCCTCTCTCTTGCAAATTGCCAAGACCTTCCAATCGCTCACTTCTCTCACTTCTCCCAGCTCGAACCATTGTCGCTGCATCCTTCAACATGGGTGGTGGTGGAGACATGAGGAGCAAAGCCTCCTACCCAATTCTCGCCCAGAAGCCTGTCGGTGTTCCCAAGACCAGCATTCTGAAGAGCCGAATCGAGCCCTTTTACAGATCCGGTCAATATGACAAGGTCAATCTCTTGGCGTAAGTTGCCCCGCCGCGAATAAGCGCTGTCTGACGACGCCATTGTCCATCAAGTTGTGTCCCGGAATTCCAGCGCGGCCCACTGACTATGAAATCAGGAACATGTACAATGCCACATTCTCGGGTTCGCCTCATGTCAACATCTATGTCTGGAGCGCGCCTGCACAAGATCGGCCCACCTTCAAGGACGCAACCTCTCATGAGTTCAAGGAGACGCACGTCGGCGCCGCCTTTGGCCTGTCGTGGACCACTCACTGGTTTCGTCTTCACTTGACCGTGCCAGAGGAAATTCTACACGAGGAATTGCTGATCCTGGAATGGGATGCCAACAATGAGGGCCTTGTATGGACGGAAGCAGGTATGCCACTTCAGGGCCTTACTGGCGGCGGCGAGCGTATTGAGTGGAACATTCCCGACTCGTTCCGAGATGGCAAGGAACACGTCATCTACATCGAAATGGCTTGCAATGGCATGTTCGGCAACGCGCCCCCGGGAAAGACGAGCATCGCGCCTCCGGACAATAATCTTCATTTTGGCCTGGCCAAAGCAAACATCACCGCCGTCAACGTTGCCGCGCGCAAGCTCTACTTTGACATATGGGAGCTTGGAGATGCCGCCCGAGAGCTTCCGGAAGACTCGGCTGAGCAGAATCGTGCCATTTCCGTTGCCATGCGAATCATCAACACCTTCCAAGTCAATGATCAAGAGTCGATTCTGAGATGCAGGGAAATTGCCAAGGAATTCATCGGACCCGACGTTGACTCTCACAAAGTGTATCAAGTCGGCAAGGAACCTCTTGTATTCGGAATTGGCCACTGTCACATTGACAGTTGCTGGCTATGGCCCTTTGCCGAGACGAAGCGCAAGGTGGTCAGATCATGGTCCAGTCAGTGCGACCTGATGGATCGCTACCCGGAGGCACACTTTGCCTGTTCCCAGGCCCAGCAGTACAAGTGGCTGAAGCAACTCTATCCAGGTGCCTTTGAGCGCGTGAAGCGCAAGGTGAGCGAGGGCCGGTTCCATCCCATCGGTGGCAGCTGGGTAGAGCACGACACCAACATGCCCAGCGGCGAGGCACTCGTTCGGCAGTTCTTCTATGGCCAGCGGTTCTTCGAGGCCGAATTCGGCACCCGATGCCGCACTTTTTGGCTCCCAGATACCTTTGGATACTCGAGCCAGCTGCCCCAGCTGTGTCGTCTGGCCGGCATGGATCGCTTCATGACGCAGAAGCTTAGCTGGAACAACATCAACAAGTTCCCGCACACCACCTTCATGTGGGTGAGCCCCGACGGGAGCCAGGTCATGTGCCACATGCCGCCATCCGAGACGTACACGGCCGAAGCCGACTTTGGAGATTTGAGGCGAAGCATCAGCAACCATAAAACGATGCGCGTCGACAGCTCATCGTTGCTGGTGTTTGGCAAGGGTGATGGTGGCGGTGGCCCAACCTGGCAGCATTTTGAGAAGCTTCGCCGATGCGCCGGCATCAGCAATACCGTCGGAGGCATTCCCAAGCTCAAGCTTGGTCTCAGCGTGGACGACTTCTTTGATCGTCTGACGCCAAAGGCCAAGGACTTTCCCACTTGGTATGGTGAGCTCTACTTTGAGCTTCATCGTGGAACGTACACGACGCAGGCAAACAACAAGATGTTTAACCGCAGGTCCGAAGTGTTGTTGAGAGAGATTGAGCAACTGGCCACGATTGCCTCGATTGAGAATTCTCAGTACAGGTACCCATCGGCCGACATTGACGGCATGTGGGAGAAGGTGTTGCTGTGCCAATTCCACGATTGTCTGCCGGGAAGCTCCATTGAAATGTGTTACGACGAATCCGACAAGGTAGGGAGGGAAGGATGCATTCCACACCATGATGCCGCGAAAAACCGTATCCATGTTTGCTAACACGCGTGGCAGTTTTATGCTGAAGTGTTCGAGACTGGTGAGAAGCTTCGTGAGGAGCTGTACAAGGTCTTTGGAGCTTCTGCTGCTCAGCCAAGCTCCGTCCACGAGTCTGTGGCTGTCAACACCCTACCCTGGCATCGCAAGGAAATCGTCGAGGTGTCCGAGACCGAGGTTGGCGTTGCTTGCGGTGACGGTCACATGCTCCAGCTTCGCGCGTTCAAGGTCGAGCAGGACAGACCCGGCGTGACTGTGACGGTGAATGGCGATGCCTTTGTTCTGCAGAACGATCAGCTTCGTGTCGAGGTTGAGAATGGGTGCATAACGTCATTGTACGACCGGGTCAATGATCGCGAAATCGTTGAAAAGGGCGGCCAGGCCAACAAGTTTGTCCTGTTTGACGACGTGCCCCTCTACTGGGAGGCGTGGGACGTGGAAGTCTATCACCTGGACACGCGTCGAGAGCTCAACTACGGCCGGACCAAGATCCACGAGAGCAGGCCGCAGCGCGTCACGCTGGTGACGGACATCACCATCAGCGACAGGAGCTCGCTCAAGTCGTACATCACTCTCTCGGCCGCGCTCGAGGGCCAAGGGTCCCGGGTGGACTGCTCTGCAGAAGTTGACTGGCACGAGAACTCCAAGTTCCTCAAGGTGGAATTCCCCGTCGACATGGTCAACACCGAGGCCTCGTACGAGACGGCGTACAGCATCACCAAGCGGCCGACGCACTACAACACCAGCTGGGACATGGCCAAGTTCGAGGTCTGCTGCCACAAGTTTGCCGACTTGTCGGAGCACAACTACGGCGTGTCCATTCTCAACGACAGCAAGTACGGCTTCGCCACCGCGGGCAAGCTGATGCGTCTCTCGCTCCTCCGCGCCCCCAAGGCCCCCGACGAGCACGCCGACATGGGACAGCACGCCATCCGATGGGCCATGTTCCCGCACAAGGGCCCTCTGTCGTCGGCCACGGTCCGCGCGGCCTACGCCTTCAACAACCCACTGAAGCTCCTGTCGGCCCCCAGGGCATCCATCGAGGCCATGGCGGGCGCGGCACCGCCCATCCGGCTCATCAACAAGGATGAGCCGGGCTCCTTGATCCTGGACACCATGAAGCGCGGACACGACGACGAAGACGTGAGCCTCCACGAGGGCCTGCGCGTCAACAAGGGGCAGAGCATCATCCTGCGCGTGTACGAGTCCCTGGGCGGGCTCAGCAGGGGCACCATCAAGACGTCGTACAACGTCAAGCGCGTGAGCAAGACGACCATCTTGGAAGATGATGTGCTCGAGGAGGTGGAGCGGGGTCCTGGCGAGGGCGAATTCGACATCAAGCTCAGGCCCTTTGAGGTGGCCACGTACAAGCTCCAGCTGTAGGGTGTTCATGTCTGCCGGGGCGTTTGCCGGAGCGCAGGGTCGTGCATGTAGACTGCATATGATGGAAGACGGGGTGCAAATGGAATACATTTTGGATGCGGCACTCGGTCCGACCGCATTCTTCACATCGTGACAAGCCTCGCCAAGCAACCACCGACGGAATCAGGGGCAATGAAATGCCACGTTTTCAAGTCGAAGCACACATCATCCATGTATGTACGTCGGTGCTCATCACGCTCATGTATCCCACAACGCCCCTGTCCCACAACACACACGACAAGTATGGGTCCGCACACGGCAATATGCATTCCTTCTCCCTTTCTCTCCCATCCCAAAACCCAGACACACACACACACACACACAGCACATACAAGACACAAGTCACCACATGATGATGCCACAGAAAAACAAAAGGTACAGCCGAGAAAAAAAAGACGCAAAGGCCATTCACGAAGAAACACAGCCCCGCTCCCCCTCCCCCGGCAACCCACGCAGCACCCCCTCCACCATGCCGATCAACTCGCCCACGTCCGGCCTCTCCCCAGGCTCGACCCTCAAACACCGCCTCACAATCTCCCTGGTAGGCTCACCAATGGTCACCGCTGCAGCGGCCGCCGCCGCCGCCCAAGACGACGACGACGACGACGACGACGACATGTCCCCCGACGCAGCCCGCGCCTTGGCCGCCCCGATGCTGTTCACGCGCTTGGCCCCCCCCGGGTTCTCGTCCGGAAAGCGCCAGTCGCCCCCCAGCACGCAGAGGCTCAGCGTCCCGCCCGTCTCGTCGGAGCGCATCTCAAAGGGGGACTTGCCGACGAGGCACGCGTAGAGGGTGCACCCGAGGGACCAGATGTCGACTTTTGTGTCGATGACGGATCCCGTGCGGACGTCGAAGAGCTCCGGCGCGCGGTACGACATGGTCGAGTGCTGCGCGGCCGTGTCCTGCACCTCGAGCGCGAGGGAGGGCGACGTGACGGCTATGGGGGAGGGCGCCACGGACCCGAGGTCCATGAGGATGGGGGCCGAGCCCGCGTCGTCAATCATGATGTTGGCGGGCTTGACGTCGCGGTGGGCGTAGGACCGGGCTTTGCCCGTCTGGTCTTGGGGCGTGGCCGATGGCTTCATGAGGGGCCGCTGCTGCTGCTCGGCCTGCGTGTCGCCCCCGTCGGGGGTCTTTCCGGCCGTCATGGTTCCGGAGCCGTCGTCGTCGTCGTCGTCGTCGTCGCCCATCCGCATGCGCTCCCCCCGCGGAGCCTCATACTCGTGCATGGCCCTCAGCGCCTTGCACACCCCCAGGAACAGCATCATGAGATGCCTCTCCGGAAAGGCCCCCCGGTTGACGACATTGGCGTTGATCATGTCCTGGAGGTTCCCGCGGCGGTAGTACGGCAGCAGCACGTACACCGTCTCCGTCGCCTCGTCCGCCGCCGGCTCCGTGGCCACGGCGTGGTCCACGGCCGATATGATGGTCGGTATGTGCGCGAACAGTCGGTAGGCTTCCACCTCGCGCATCGCCTGCTGGACCGACTCGGCGCCAAAGGGGCAGCGGATCTTTTTGAGCGCCAGCAGCTGGTGCGAGGTCGTGTCTTGGACGAGGTAGACGTAGGAGAAGCCGCCCTGTGGGGGACATGGCGAGTTAGCAAAACGAGCTTCTTCTTCTTCTTCTCTGCTGCTGTTCTCTTCCTCTTGCTCCCATCCCAACAGATGAGAATCCCTCCGGGGGCCCTGCCGGGGGCCGCCTGCGGCGAGCTCCCCCCCTCTCACGTAGAAGAACCCCGTCAATCATGCTATACTCCCCAATATCTCTGTTTGCAAGTATCCCTCCGGGGGCCCTGCCGGGGGCCGCCTGCGGCGAGCTCCCGCCTCCGGCGGACTCCCCCCCGCATGAGAAAATCGCCATGTCGAATGATCCCATGCTGGTGAATGTCCCTCCGGGGCCCCTGCCGGGGGCCGCCTCCGGCGAGCTCCCTCCTCCGGCGAGCAACAAACAGCCCAACAGCCCAACAGCCCAACACCACACCAAGGACAAAAGAAAAGAAAAGAAAAGAGAAAAGAGAAAAGAGAAAAGAGAAAAGAGAAAAAAGAAAAAAGAAAAGAGAAAAAAGAAAAGAGAAAAGAGAAAAGAGAAAAAAGAAAAAAGAAAAGAGAAAAAAGAAAAAAAGAAAAAAGAAAAAGACCAAAAAAGCAGACCAAAAAAGAACATACATACCTCCCCCAACAACCGCAAAATCCTAAACCCCCTCCCATTCACCCTCACAGTCGGCGACCCCGGAAAACAACGCAGGCAGTTCCCAAACGAATGCACGAGGTCCAGCACAAACTGCGCCATGATGGCCGCCCCCAGCTTGACACCGTCCGGCGGGACAGCGCGCGCAAGACAAACAATGTACGTGGATACCAAGGTAGGTACGTGGACCGTGGACCGTGGACCGCAGGTTCCGTCCCGTCAGCAAGCGGGGCGACGCCGCGCGACGAAACGTGGCCAGAAAAAAAAAAGAGCAACCAAAGTTCCGAATGAGGAGGAGTCGGTCGCGAGAGGGCCAATTTGACAAGGTATCGCCTGGTTGCGGGTTGCGGGTTGCGGTGCCGTCCGTTGACCTTCATTTGATGTCGTCGTCGTTGCTGGCCACTTGGCGAAGCGGGAGCTGCAGCTGGCAGGGCTGCGCGTGCGGCGGCTCTGATTGGCCAGGCCGAGCAAGACGCCAGACGCAACCAGACAACCAGACGACCAGGGGTGCACGTCCCAGGGGTGCCTGCGCCAGGGGTCCACAAGCGCAGGGGTGTCGGGTGCGTGGCAATTTGGCATGAAAATGTCGGGTGCACATGTCCTTGTCGACATTGGATATTGCACGCAGTCATGTATACACCACTACTACTCCATGTCCCTGGTCTAATTTCCCATGTCTACTGTACCTTCAACTGCTCCGTTGGCAAGCAAGAAAAGAAAAACTTCAAGTTCCCAACACAGGCGCTCCCCGCCCAGACTCCATCCAAGTTGATCCAAAACACCTCTCCTCCCAACGCCTGATCATCGGGGTTCATGATGCCATGACTTTGGTACTGGCCCATTCCCGGAAATCTTTTTCCACACGAGGAAAATTAGAGAATCAATCGTCTCCGCACATGCCGGTTTCCCACTTTCTGCCCTCCACCTTTGCTTTGCCGCTTTTTCAAAAAAGATAGCAGAAAACAGAAAAAAAAAACCAAAGAAAAAAAAAAAAAAAAAAAAAAAAAAAAAAAGGAACAGCAAGAGCCAGATTCGCCCCAGCTTACGATAGCAAGTTTCGCAGCGAAGGACTTGCGCTCGCACCGCTCGCCGGCCGGCTCTCTGGTAGACGA
>AFQZ01000635.1:0-28990 GCA_000222935.2 Aciculosporium take MAFF-241224 | reverse complement strand
ACCGACAACACTTAGACGAATCCGAAAAGGAACGGATTTTCCTTCGTGAGAGATGAACTTGTCGCCTGCGTCCACTGCATCTGGTTTCGGGTCCAGAAGTCCAATGTCCCAGATCTTCCAGGTTGAACTTGCCAACCCTTCCTCTCTGGGTGCCCTTCTAGGCTCGGAATCTCGTCCTGGGTCACGTCCTGGTCGGAAGGTATTGCGTTCCTAGTATCCTGGTGTTCGGCTTGGCTGGTCATTATGAGGCGAGTTGTTAGGTTATTGGGGGGGTTCTTGTGATTTTCGTCAATTTCGGCGTCTTCTTGCCCTTGGTTATTTAGGCCGTGGCCTCGCCTTCCTTGGGAAGTCGAGGGTTCGTCCGGAGCCGCCGAAGAATAGAAAAGTCCCAATTCCTCACCAAAGTCAACAGCAAATTAAGCGCCCGATAAAGAGTTCAAATTCGATGAATTCGAACGCGATTATAAGCGCCCAATTTGGTAGGATTGAACGGACCCTTGTCTCCTCATTTCTTCTGGCGAAAGCTCGTGTTTTGGAATCATCGGAATGCAGACTGATGACACCTTGGGACTCAGCGATGCCGAATTTTTCGATCGCGAAGAGGCTGAGTTAACGCGTCAGAGTTGATGAATGAATATCTGAAGGAGCATCCAATCAACTGGGATGAGGAGTATAGGAAGAAGGGGCTCACGAGGCAGGAGTGCTAATAATGCCTCGAGGTCAGCAGGATCCAACATACTGCAGGACCCCACGTGATCACCACAGCTGGAAACACGTGACCCCATTTTCCCTACAACACCACTCACAATTTCACTTCACTTTTCACTCAACCTAATTGCTACCAGTGTCATTGAGGCGGTACGAGAAGAATTCCGCGTAAGGACGGAAGGATTGATACTTATGGTACCGTTGGATTCGTCGCGGTGTGATAGCGGATGGCTATTATCACTGTCTGATTCTTTTGTTTAGCTACTCCATCTGTCTGCGGGTAGTAGGCCATTACTATTAGGAATTTGACTCCTAGCCTAGTAAATATTACTTACTAAACCTTAGAAATAAATTTAGGGTTCTTATTACTAACTATTTACCTTAGTAATCCTTAGTTTATAATATATAGAGCTTAAAAAAGCAGTTCTGCCTATATAAATACTAAATATATTATATTTCCTAGGATTAAGAGGGTTTTCTTACTAAATAAATAGTTTATTAAGCAAAGGGAATTATACTTTAAGTATCCTTTTATAGCCTATATAGTGTTTACTAAGTTTATCTCTAGCATATTAGTAATAAAGTCTAAAGAGATTATATAAAATAGCATTAGTTTTAACTATAAAAGTCTTATTTCTTTAGTTACTTTATCCCTTAAAATAGAGTTTTCTTAATAAGTTATATAATATACTATATACTCCTGAATTTACTTAGATATCTTTAGAAAATAAACACTATATAAACCTTTTATTATTCTGCTAATTCTAAAGTAGTAATAGTTATTATATATAGTTTTTAATATAGTTTTAATATAGTTACTTAAAATATATAGTTATTTAAGACCTTTTCTATTCTTATAATAAAGTAGGCCCTTATTTATAAGGTCCTAGCTATAAAGTAGAATTTGTAGTTGGTTTTATCCTTGCTTTAGCTGCTTTTACTAAAAATCCTTAATGCTCTTAGTTATTTGATAATATTATAGGTTAAATAATATTATAGGTTAAATTTATACCCTGCTAATATTTCCTTCTTTAATAAGTTATTTATTATAGCTACTACCTAATAGTTTTAATAGAAGTATATATAAGCGTTTAATTTATTATATATACTATGGTATATAGCCTTATAATAGCTAATATCTACTAGAAGTTATAATAAGGCATTAAGTATAACATTAAGGACTCCTAGTATATAGGTTACTTATAATTTAAACTATAATAAATAATTCGCTACCTTAGCTAATTTTAGGTTAGCCTTATTAAGGTTTATTATAGCTAAAGAGATATATTTAATAATTCCTTTAGTAGGTATATAGTTAGTTAGAATATTAACTAGATAATAGTTAGATTAAGCTATTTTTTATAGTTTTTATATTGCCTAAGCGATTATAGCTACCTTTGCCTTAGTTAATTTATACTACTTCTTAGCTATATTATTATTCATGTACGCTAGGTAGCTAGAGCCACTAACTAGTTCATTAACTAACTTCTTAATATAGGAAAAACCCTAAGATAGGGGAGAAAACCCATATTCTTCCATATAGCTCCTGCTAAGCCTCTGATATAAAGTCTTTATTATTTCCAACTATTAGTATAAGATATCTGCCAGTTCCCCGGAACTGCAGACAATAACAGAAGTGTGGTTGTGCTTTATATAAAAGGTTAGTATGTTAGTAAAAACCCCCTATAAGCACCTCCCCTCCTAGTCCGGCTCTTCCTTCTCTATTCTGTTATTTCTATTGCCTTTAGTCCCTTTCTCAGCCTTGTCATTGCATATCTGCCATGCCTTACTAAGCTCCTCCACTAACCTATACTGCTAAAGTCGCCCAGTCAAAAGCACCTACTTTACAATATTTAGTGCTAGCTTCTTATTGTTAAGCGCCGCCCTAAGTTCCCGTAGATCTCTTATTACAGGCACTGCTAGAATCGGTCTTAAATGGTTATATTCTAGGTATGATAAGATAAGGTGGTAGATATTCTCGTCTCCTCCCCAGTATTAGCATATTAGTGAAGTTACCTCAGGCACCTGTCTGTTATAAAGGAAGGTATTTAGCCTTATTTTTTCCGTTTAAAGCTGAACTAGGGCCGTAGATTCATGCTTAAGCAGGCTATTATAAAGCTTTGCTATCTTTTTTATACTCTTAAAGTTAGGTTCCTTGTTTATTGCTATTACTTTTGCCTATTCTCTTCTCACCTAAGCCTTATACCTTTACTAGATCTACTGTTTTTCCCACTCCCTCTCTAATTCCTGTCTAGCTATAAGGCTGCTAGGGAGGGGGGGGGGGGCATTAGGAAATGCCTTATAGTGATTACGTCGGCAGCCTCTTCCTCGGCGTTATAGCTGTAATGCTATTAAATTACAGGCCTGCTGTATCTTCTTGCCTATGCTACTATCCTTAAGTCTTTAGTGGAATCGTTGTTTAACATAATTAAGGTACAGATCCACTGGCAGCACTGCTGCTTTTGTCTCTAAGAGTGTTACTAGCGTTGCCTTATACGCCCTTATAACCCGCCTTAAGCATTCATTTTATTCCCTTATAAATGCCTTTACTACCCCCTGTGCTACCCCTTCTGGCTTACTACGGGTGTGGTATATCCTAGCTTTATAGGCTATTATGCTTTGTATTACCTGCATATAAAGGGATCTTGTATACTTTAGTTAGCATTCCCACGTAAACGCAGCCAGTGCCGTGAGCGCTAATTTCTGCTATGACAATTTAGCATTCACCTTCTTTATATAAGTTAACTAACGAAGCTTCCGGTGAATCCAAACCCCTAGGAATCGCGCTAATTATGTTAGTTATATTATTACTCTACTAAGTCAGATTGTCGTTATAATCGCCTGCCTCTTCCTTATAAAGTGCATTAGCTTGCTCTTTCCTAGGTTAAACCTTAGCCTATACTCCTTTAACTACTCCTTATATATTCTCTAGGCTTTTTCTAGTTATACTTTTGTCTCCTCTACTGTTTTTCCATATACTATAATATTTATATTATCTAAGAACCCCAATATTAACGTTAATTCCGCCGCTACTAGTCTTTAATATAGTAGCATAATATAGAGCAGGAAGAGGATAGGAGACGCTAGCAACCCTTACGGAACCCCTGCAGTAACTTGGATTTCCTTAGTAATACATCCGTTAAACGCCAATTATGCTCTCCTTTCTAACGTAAAGCCCTGTGCCTATTTAGCTATCTACCCTAGTAGTCCTAACTCCTTTATAGTGCAGATTAATTGTTTATAGCTAATAATATCGAACGCCCTAGTGATATCCAGCTATAGTAATAATACTATTCCCTAGTAATGCCACGCCGTTCTCACAACCTCTTTTAGCATACTTAGTGCTATTTCCATTAATCTGCCAGCCTTATTGCCCATCTGTATATCCGGTAGTATATAGCCTTCCTCTGCTATAATAGTAATCCTCCTTATAATAGCTCCCTTAATCACTTTACTTATTATATTTAATAGTAATATCGGCCTCCACCCCCCCGGTCTGCCTAACTCCTTAGGGGACTTCCTAGGTTTACATAGAACTACTACCTTTGCTTATTAAAAGAAGGCCGGATGATATCCCAAGCTATAGTAAGCATTTATAAGGCGTGTTAAACACGATATTAGGGCTGCTCTGCATAGCTTAAGGAAACCCGTTAGTAGCTTGTCCGGTCCTAGGGCTTTCTAACTTACTATATTCTTTATAACCTCTTTAATTTCCTCCTCTGTAAACACAGAAACTGCCTAATTATTATCACAGTATCTTGTCCCCTTCTCTGCCTCCGGACTTAAAGCCCTAGCTGTAGATAGAGGGAAGAACCTCTCTATAAATGCCCTTGCCTTATCCTTATGTATAACCTCTACTATCTCCTCCCTACCATTGTCTCCTAGCTGAGTTAGTAGTAGGACCTGTTGCCTTTTAGGAGGAAGTCCACTCTATAGCCAGGCCTAATGCTCTAGGGTCTAAAGACTCCCTTTAGACCTGGATAACTCACTAACTGCCTATTGCCAGCTACTTCTCTTCTCCTCTAAGATAATATAATCCTGTTTTTTTATAGCTTTTATTAAGGCCTGCCACGCTTCCTACATCCGTTATTACTACTACCACCTATTAGCATGTCTTGCCTTTACTATTACGTCCCTTACCCTTTTATTCTACTAAGGCTATAGTTTGCTATGCCCTTAAGGTTGCTTAGGTGCTGCTGTATTAGCTATCTCCGTAAGCTATTAGGTAAGCCACTGCGCATAGTTATTAATTTCTTGCCGGTTACATAGCAGAAGCTCTAACCCCTTCTTTCTAAGCCTGTTTAAAGCCTTTACTATAATAAGGTTCTCGTCCGCTGTCCTCTAACCCTAGACCAACCCTAGGCTGTTGCTTAATTCCTTATTTATTCTAATGCTAATAAGCTGGGGCACATGGTCGGATCCAGCGATTTCCACTGGCCTAATAAATTTAACACTAACGTTGTGGGTGGTCCACACATAGTTAATAGTACTATCCCTACTGCCATGTTCTCTCCTTATTACTTCCCCAAACGGCGTAGCTAGGCCAAGTTGCTACCTTATTATGAATTCTAACATCTTATTATGCCCCGGAGATGTTTAGCCAAATCTGTCCCATAAGGGGTAATGTTAGTTAAAGTCCCCCACAAACACACTCCGGCCCTTTGCCTAGGTATTAGCAAAGTGTTATAAAGGCGTCTGCCACTCCCTTTTATAAGCCAGGGAATAAATGTTATATATCTCTACTTTATATAGCTTAACACTATACTAATCCTCCCCCCTCCCTATAGTCTAAAGTCCTGTCTTAACCTTTTAGTGTATATAAATCGCTGTTCTTCTGCTATATATTACTAATATATAGTGTCCCTAAGATAGATTCGGCAGTATACTATTATAGCCTCCTGGTTTCTAGATAGCTATCACCTTAGGGCTAATGTTATGCCCTAATACTAAATATACTAGATTGCTTTTTTTCTGTGTATTCCAGTATATAACCTTAATTATATACTCTATTATATGCTTTAGAGCACCCTGGTTAGGCTGGCTCTGGTATTATTTGGCCCTTTAGTCGGCTATAGAAAGGCCAGCATTATGCCTTTCTCTGCCGGTCTCTGTTATCCTAATCTTAGCTTATAGGTTTGTCTTGCAAAAGGGCCCCTTAGTTATATGCTCCTTTCTCTTAGCTACCTCTCCATTAGTCCCCCGGTTTCTTCTCCCTAATAACCCTTGCCTATGGTAGCTGTTGCAACCTCCGACTGATGGTTGCAGAAGAACAGCGGCCTTATAGCATAAGCCTCCCTAGCCTACTGCTATCTCTTATTACTTACTAAGCATAGTTAAGACCATACTAGATATGCCCCTGTATAATTTAGGCATCTCTCCTATACCTTGCCTGTTAATGTCAGGCAAGTCCTCTCTCCCTTAGGGTGTTTTCTGGCAGCACACCTGCTGCATCTTACTTTCTCCTTATAGTATCTGGTAATATATCTAATCTTATAGCAGTTATAACATTACTTTAGGTAAAAAGGACCAACACCGCGGACACGACGCGGTATCACGCCTAAAACGAAAAAGAAGCACAGAATTGGATTCCTTATCGTTGAATACCCCCCCTAGCAATAGCGCATTACGCAAGGGGAGTAAGCAGTGCAAGGGGTGCAATAATTAACGAATTTTCACGTGGATCCGCAACCAACGAAGGACGAGGCACCACCTAGGAAGAAATGTAATATTAAGGAGAGAATCCTAGAGTAATAGTAGTGCAGGAAAAACTAAAGAATAAAATAAAATTACTAAAGGAGTTAATAATAAAAGTTGTCCTAGAGGTAGAAATAACAGAAGTGTGGGCTTCTATTAGGACCTTTATGTAAGTTACTATAGATGCAGGAGGGGAGATAGCCTAAGCAAAGACTAGCACGGGAGATCTACAGGCGTTGATTATAAAAGCGGTTAATAGTAAAGTTAAAACCACGGTTAAGAAGGCGGTTAAGGAGGCAATAGAGGCCGTCCCTAGGACTAGATCGATGGTTAGGGGGACTTAGGCGACTATTGCAGCTTGCAGAGTCACGGGGCAGAATATGACGATACCTTTAGCCCGAACGGAGGGTATGGTAATACCGGCCTGCCATTACTGGGAAGCAATAGTAAAGGGAAACACCATTAGTGAGGCAGTTAGGAACAGATTGCCAGGAGAGATTGTAAAGGCAGTAAACAGCGCTATTAGCGTGGAGGAGGCAATAGCAGCACGCAGGCTGCAGAGTAGAGACATAGTTATTATGTTTACTAAGGCAGGGAGGAAATGGAAGGAAAACACGGCCTAGGTGAGAGTTGCCTTTGGACCTACAGCGGAAGTAAACAGGAAGATGTTCAGTGTGATTATCAAGGGATTCCTAACACAATTGACAAACCACGTTGCGATTAAGGATATAAGGAAAAACATTAAAAAGGAGAATGGTCTAAACATGGTGAAGATAACAGTGCAGAAGCCAAAGGGAACAGCGACGAGGGCACCACTGGTGGTTAGCATTAAGGGCACCGAGGCAGCAAACCGCCTATGCCATGGGGGAATAGTATACTAAGCAGAGATTTTCGACGCCAAGCCATACAACGAGATGGTCCACCTAAAGCAATGTTATAATTACTATAAGATTAGACACATTGCCAGGCACTATAAGGAGGAAGCAAGATGCGGCAGGTGTGCTGCTAGAAAACACCCTAAGGGAGAGAGGACTTGCCCGATGTTAACAGGCAAGGTACGGGAGAGATGCCCAAATTGCGCAGGGGCATATCCAGCATGGTCTCGGCTATGCTTGGTGAGCAATAATAGGTGGTAACAGGCCTGGGAGGCTTACGCCATGAGGCCGCTGTTCTTCCGCGACCATCGGTCAGAGGCCGTGACAGCTACTACGGGCGAGGGTCATCATAGAGAAGAGACCGGGGGATTAATAGAAAGGCAGCTAAGAGGAAGGAGCATACAACCAAGGGGCCTTTTTACGAGATGAACATACAAACTACGATTAGGACGGCAGAGACTGGCAGAGGAAGGCACGATGCTGGCCTTCCTACAACTAACAAGAGAGCAGAACAATACCGGAGCCAGCCCAACCAGGGTGCTCCGAAGCACACAATAGAGTACATGATTAAGGTCATGTACTGGAATATACGGAAGAAAAGCAATCTAGTACATCTGGCGTTGGGGCATGACGTTAGCCCTAAGGTGATAGCTATCTAGGAACCAGGAGGCTATAATAGTATACCGCCAAATCTATCTCGGGGGCACTATACGTTAGCAACATATAGTGGAAGAACGGCGATTTATATACACTGGAAGGTTAAGGTAGGGCTTTGGACTACAGGGAGGGGGGAGAATTGGTATAGTGTTAAGCTATGTAGAGTAAAGGTATACAATATATATTCCCCGGCTTATGAAAGGGGGTGGCAGACGCCTTTACAACACTTTGCCGATACCCAGGCAAAGGGCCGGAGTGTGTTTGTAGGGGACTTCAACTAATATCACCCCTTATGGGACAGATTCGGCCGAACATCTCTAGGGCACAATAAGATGTTAGAATTTATAACAAGGTGGCAACTCGGCCTAGCTATGCTGTTTAGGGAAGTAACAAGGAGAGAACATAGCAGCAGGGACAGCACTATTGACCATGCGTGGACCACCCACGACGTTAGTGTCGAATTCATCAGGCCAGTGGAAATCGCCGGATCTGACCATGTGCCCCAGCTTATTAGTATCGGGACAAACAAGGAATTAAGCAACAGCCCAGGGTTGGTCCGGGGTTAGAGGACAGCGGACAAGAACCTTATTATGGCAGAGGCTTTAAACAGGCTTAGAAAGAAGGGGTTGGAGCTTCTGCTGTGCAACCGGTAAGAAATCGATGACTATGCGCAGTGGCTTACCTAACAGCTCACGGAGATAGCCAATATAGCAGCACCTAAGCAACCTTAAGGGCATAGCAAACCACAGCCTTAGTAGAATAAAAGGGTAAGGGACGCGATAGCAGAGGCAAGACGTGCTAATAGGCGGTGGCGGCAACAACGGACGCAGGAAGCGTGGCAGGCCTTGACGGAAGCTATAAAAAAACAGGATCGTGTTATCTCGGAGGAGAAGAGAAGTAGCTGGCGACAGGCAGTTAGCGAGTTATCCAGGTCCAAAGGGAGTCTTTAGACCCTGGAGCGTTAGGCCTGGCTACGGAGTAGACTTCCTCCTAAAAGGCAACAGGTCCCACCACTAACCCGGCCAGGAGACGACGGCAGGAAGGAGATAGTGGAGGTTACACACGAGGGCAAGGCAAGGGCATTTGCAAAGAGGTTCTTCCCTCCATCCGCGGCTAGGGCTTTAGGTCCGGAGGCAGAGGAGGGGACAAGATACTGTGACGACGATCAGGCAGTTCCCGTGTTTACAGAGGAGGAAATTAAAGAGGTTATGAAGAATACGGCAAGTTAGAAAGCCCTAGGACCGGACGAGCTGCTAACGGGTTTCCTTAAGCTATGCGGAGCGGCCCTAATATTGTATTTAACACGCCTTGCAAATGCTTGCTGTGGCTTGGGATATCATCCGGCCTCCTTCCGACGAGCGAAGGTGGTAGTTCTATGTAAACCTAGGAAGTCCCCTAAGGAGTTGGGCAGACCGGGGGGGTAGAGGCCGATATCGCTGTTAAATACGATGGGCAAAGTAATTGAGGGAGCTATTGCAAGGAGGATTACTATTACGGCAGAGGAAGGCCATATACTGCCGGACATACAGATAAGCAACAGGGCTGGCAGATTAACGGAGATAGCACTAAGCACGCTAAAAGAGGTTATGAGAACGGCGTGGCATTACCGGGGGATAGCATCATTACTGCAGCTGGATATCACCGGGGCATTCGACACCATCAGCCATGAATGATTAATCCGCACTATAAAGGAGTTAGGACTGCCAGGGTGGATGGCCAGATGGGCACAGGGCTTCACGTCAGAAAGGAGAGCACAATTAG
This sequence comes from Aciculosporium take MAFF-241224, assembly GCA_000222935.2. Lineage (NCBI taxonomy): Eukaryota > Fungi > Ascomycota > Sordariomycetes > Hypocreales > Clavicipitaceae > Aciculosporium > Aciculosporium take. The sequence goes on along the minus strand of AFQZ01000635.1, from coordinate 19,295 downwards.
CGTTTGACGGACGTATTACTAAGGAAATCCAAGTCACTGCAAGGGTTCTGTAAGGGTCGCCGGCATCTCCTATCCTCTTCCTGCTCTACATTACACCACTATATTGAAGACTAGCAGCAGCGGAATCAACGTTAACGTTGGGGTTCTCGGATGATACAAACATTATAGCATATAGAAAAACGGCAGAGGAGACAAAAGTATGACTAGAAAGAGCCTGGAGAATATGTAAGGAGTGGTTGAAGGAGTATGGGCTAAGGTTCAACCTAAGAAAGAGCGAGCTAATGCACTTTATAAGGAAGAGGCAGGTGATTACAACAACAATCCGACTTAGCAGAGCAATAATACAACCGACACAATCAGCGCGATTCCTAGGGGTTTAGATTCACCAGAAGCTTTGTTGGTCAACCCACATAGAGAAGGTGAATGCTAAATTGTCACGGCAGAAATTAGCGCTTATAGCGCTGGCTGCGTTTACATAGGGATGCCGACTAGAGTGTGCGAGATCCCTTTATACGCAGGTAATATGAAGCACGATAGCCTATAAAGCTGGGATATACCATACCTATAGCGAGCTAGAAGGGGTAGCACAGGGGGTAGTAAAGGCATTTGTGAGGGAACAGAACGAATGCTTAAGGCGGGTTATAGGGGCATATAAGGCAACGCTAGTAACACTCTTAGAGACGGAAGCAGCAGTGCTGCCGGTGGATCTGTACCTCAATTACGTTAAACGACGATTCCACTAAAGACTTGAGGATAGTGGCATGGGCAAGAAGATATGGCAGGCCTGTAATTTGATAGCATCGCAGCTATAACGCCGAGGAAGAAGCCGCCGACGTAATCGCTATGAGGCGTTTCCTGATGCCCCCCCCCCCCTCCCTAGCAGCCTTACAGCTAGACAGGAATTAGAGAGGGAGTGGGAAAAACGGTGGATCTGGCAGAGGCATGAGGCTTAGGTGAGAAGAGGACGGGCAAAAGTAACAGCAGCAGACAAGGAACCTAACTTTAAGAGCACAAAAAAGATAGCAAAGCTCTACAATAGCCTGCTTAAGCATGAATCTGCAGCCCTAGTTCAGCTTTGAACGGAAAAAATAGGGCTGAATGCCTTTCTCTACAACAGACAGGTGCCTGAGGTAACTTTACTAATATGCCAATACTGGGGAGGAGACGAGGATATCTACCACCTTATCCTGTTATGCCCAGAATATAACCATTTAAGACCGATTCTGGTAGTGCCCGTAATAAGAGATCCGCGGGAACTTAGGGCGGCGCTTAACAACAAGAAGCTAGCACTAAATATCGTGAAGTAGGTGCTTTTGACTGGGCGACTTTAGCAGTACAGGTTGGCGGAGGAGCTTGGTAAGGCGTGGCAGATACGCAATAATAAGGCTGAGAAAGGGACCAGAGGCAACGGAAACAACAGGATAAAGGAGGAAGAGCCGGACTAGGAGGGGAGGTGCTTATAGGGGGTTTTTACTAACATACTAACCTTTTATATAAAGCACAACCACACTTCTGTTATTATCTGTAGTTCCGGGGAACTGGCAGATATCTTATACTAATGGTTGGAAACAATAAAGACTCTATATCAGAGGCTTAGCGGGAGCTATATGGAAGAATATGGGTTTTCTCCCCTATCTTAGGGTTTTTCCTATATTAAGAAGTTAGTTGATGAACTAGTTAGTGGCTCTAGCTACCTAGCGTACATGAATAAAATAACATTACTTTAGGTGGATCATCTCGTTATATAGCTTAGCGTCGAAAATCTCTGCTTAGTATACTATTCCCCTATGGCATAGTTAGTTCGCTGCCTTAGTGCCCTTAACACTAACCACTAATAGTGCCCTTGTCGCTGTTCCTCTTAGCTTCCGTACTATTATCTTTGCCATATTTAATCCATTCTCCTTTTTAATATTCTTCCTTATATCCTTAATTACAATATAGTTTGTTAATTATATTAGGAATCCCTTAATAATCACACTAAACATCTTCCTGTTTACTTCCGCCTTAGGTTTAAAGGCAACTCCTACCCAGGCCGTGTTTTCCTTCTATTTCCTCCCTGCTTCTATAAATATAATAACTATATCTCCACTCTGTAATCAGCGTGCTGCTACTGCCTCCTTTACACTAATAGTGTTATTTACTGCCTTTATAATCTCTCCTAGTAATCTATTCCTAACTACCTTGCTAATAGTACTTTCCTTTACTAGTGCTTCCTAGTAATGGCGGGCCAGTATCGCCATACCCTCCGTTTAGGCTAAAGGTATTGTCATATTCTGCCCCATAACTCCGTAAGCCATAATATTCGCCTAAGTCCCCCTAACTACTGATCCAGTCCTATAAACAGCCTTTATTGCCTTCTTAACCGCCTTCTTAACCATGGTTTCTACTTTACTACTAACCGCTTTTATAATTAAGGCCTGTAGGCCTCCTGTGTCCGTTCTTGCTTAGGCTATCTCCCTTCTTATATTTATAGTAATTTGTGTAAAAGTTCTAATAAAAGCCTACACTTCTGTTATTTTTACCTTTAAAATAACTTTTATTATTAATTCCTTTAGTAATTTTATTTTATTCTTTAGTTTTTCCTGTGCTACTATTACTCTAGGATTCTCTCCTTAATATTATGTTTTTTCCTAGGTAGTGCCTTGTCCTTTATTAGTTACGAATCCATATAAAAATTTATTAATTATTGCACCCCTTATGCTGCTTACTCTCCTTATGTAATACGCTATTGCTAGGGGGGGTAATTAATAATAAGGAATCCGATTCTGTGCTTCTTTTTCGTTTTAGGCGTAATACCGCGTCGTATCCGCGGTGTTCCGTATCCCTAGACACTGCTATCTATATACCCTTTAAATTGTATTATAAAAGGCATCTGCCTATTGCCTTATTAAAAGAGTTAGCTTCTACTTGCGTTTCTAGATTAGGGTCCTATTATATAAGAATTAGGGATAATATAAAAGCTATCTTAAGTGCCTAGAATGCCTTCTTACGTTTAGAAGTCTAATAAAACCTAGCTGCCTTCTTAGTAAGGTTAGTAAGGGGCCCTGCTAGGTCTAAGAAATTATTAATAAACTCCTAATAAAAATTCACAAAGCCTAAAAAACTCCTTACTCTGCGTACTAATTAGGGTAACTCCTAGTCTTAAATAGCTATAATCTTCTTAGAGTTAGAATAGATAGCTTTTCCTACTTTTATAATAAATCCTAAGTATTTTACTTCTTAAACCATAAACACACACTTATTAATATTTAAATATATCCTGGCTTGTTCTAACTAGTATAGAACTTCTTATACTTTTTATATATAATCCTTCTTTAAACCTCTAAAATAGATAAGGATGTTATATAGATAAGCTATTATATAATCTCCTAATGTATTTTCTAATATATTATTAATATAATACTAAAAAGTAGCGGGCACCCTAGCTAAACTAAATAAACAAACCAGCTACTTAAATAATCTAAACCTAGTCTAAAATGCAGTTAGGCCTTTATTTCCTTATATAATCTATAGTTTATAAAAAGCTATATAGACATTAAGTTTAGTAAAATACCTTGCCCTAGCCAGGGAGTAAAGCGTCTCCTTAATTAAAGGGAGAGGATATTTATCCTAGACTATAACTTTATTTAGTGCTTAATAATTAATACAGAACCACTAACCCCCCCTAGCTCTCTTAACTAGCAGGACTAGAGCCCTAGCTAAGGAAGAGCTAGCCTAGATCCAACCTTTATCCTAAAGGTCTATAATTTATTTCTAAATTTCTAAAAGCTATTCCTAAGGTATATTATATAAGGGGGCCTAAGGAAGCTCTAGCTCTATTTTATTAGGGTTTTTCTGTAGCTAAATGTAATAGTCTGTAGTCCTCTAGTATGGTAGTAATGCATTTACCTTTTTTTTTTAAATAAGGCTAGGAAATCCTAGAGCTCCTTAGGTAAGCGGTTTATTAGGGCCTAAGTAGGGTCTGCTATGGGTGTAACTATTAGTATAAAGGTTATATCCTGTAAGCTAGTAGCTAAGAACTATATATTTATTTGTTTCTTTACTACTGCTTATTGTGCTATTCCCCTATAAACAGAGCCTAATATTTTTATTATTAAATTATTAGTTTTCCTTATAATTATTGCTTAAACCTAAAGATTTCTTAAAGAATAGACTATAAGAGATTCTTATATAGTATGAATTTTAATATTATATTATTTTAACTAAGGGGTCCCTAAGATATATAAACAGGTAAGTCCTGGTATTATATATATAGAAACTAGGAAGCTTTATCCATTTATATTAGCCACAAATTAGGTAAACCTTAATATCGTTGTAGGACTCTAATGGAAACCCTCTTAGCCCTGTTTTTTAATAAATATAGCTGTTTATATTTATTATAATTAGGCTAAATTAATTATAGGAAATCCCATGTATTATATAAAGGATTTGCTTATAGTAGTATAACTATTATAACTATTATCTACTTATGCATTAGCAAAGGCTTCCTTATTAAATAGAACTAGTATTAAAAAGGGAGTTAAGTTCATATTTTTCTCTATTTATTTATATACGCCTTTGCCTATAGGTAATATTTAGTAAAACAGCTTTTTACCTTTTTCTACCCCCTTGCTAAGCCTTAAGCTTAGGGGCTGTCTTTTTCTAAATTCTCTACTACTTTAGATTTCGCTTAAGGGCTTATTATTTCTATAATATAAATATTAAAATCCAGACAATATACTAGAAGGAGGTAGTAAGCCTTTACTTAGTAGCTAGTAGTACTATAATATAGACATTAGTTATTATCTTTATAAGCCTGTATTATTTCCACTAATACCCACTTATCACAGGTTTTGCCTGCGTTTTAGTGCCCTGTAAAAGACATAATATTTACTCCTATTATCTATATATCCCTATTCTTTTTACAAGATACACCTAAAGGGAATCTAGTTTGTCCTTTATATTTAGTCTTTAATTATTCTTCTAGGTTATAAGACTTAATATTAAGAGTAATACCCTAAAGTCTTACTACTGCCTGTTTATAATTAGTATAGGGAATATCCCGCCCTATATAGCAATTATATATCTTTTTATTTAAGGCTATATATAGTTTTAATAATTTAATAGAATCCGCCTATTTACATCCTTTAGTAAGAACTAATTTTTATTTAAAACAGACAAAAAAATCATTAAATTTTTTACTTAGGTGTTGTTCTACTTAATTAAGTTTAGTAATAATATATTCCTATTAATAAGGGTTTATAAATAAAGAGTTAAGATAGCTTAAAAAATTATTTAAAAAGTAACTAAGGGTTTTTCTAGCCTTAAAGAAAGAAGCAACCCAGGCCCTGACCTTAGCTAACAGATATTAGTATATAAAACACTATTTATTCTAAGCGCTCTTAATAAAGTTACTATTAGCTTATAGTTTATAAGCTAAGAGGCTATGCTATACCTGGTATTTAATTTAATTCCCGTTATATAGGTTACTTATATTAAGGGGCTTCCTCTTAGGTTTTTTCTTTATTAAAGGATCTTTATACTATCTGCCTATGCCTAAGGCGCCTATACCCTAGGTAAAGGGTATGGCTAAAGCGGTTACGATCCTAAATTACTTAAATAGTATTATAACTTAGTTAGTAGTATTTTAGTTTATTTACTTATATATAGCTATAATATATTAATGCCTTATTAATTTCTATATAGCGTCTATCCCTACTAAATCGCCTATTATATTAGGCTGTATTATGCCCTATTATGTTTTATTTATATTAAATGTTACCTCTTTATAAAACCTATAAAGGTTTTTAAAATAAAGACAAAAGGAAGAAAATTATATATTATAGTCTAGCTAATATATAACTATAGTATTAGTAACTATAAATAAAAATAATCTTTTTAGGGGAGAAGAGAAAGAAAAGATTTATAATCCTTCTAAAACTCCTGCCTTTATAGCTTATCTTATTTACTATTATATAGCCTAAGTAAAAAGGCTAGAGTAAGATAGACCTAGATATATATAAAGTCTAATTAGCTAGTATAAAGCTTAAGTTAAAAGGCTAACTTAAAGTATATTAATATACGTACCTAACTTATATTGCTTGTATAGCTTGTAAAGTCTGGCTTTTATAATGTGGTTATTCTTCCGACTGTAAAGATCCGAGCCTTAAGCTCGAATCCATTACAGTAGTCTATATATGGTTAATAGTGCTATTTCTATTACTATATTCTCTCCTTATTATTTCCTTAAACGGCATAGCTAGGCTAAGTTACCACCTTATTATAAATTCTAATATCTTATTATACCCTTAAAAGGTTTAGCTAAATCTGTCCTATAAGGGGTAGTATTAGTTAAAGTTCCCTATAAATACACTCTAGCCCTTAGCCTAGGTATTAGTAAAGTATTATAAAGGCGTCTGCCACTTTCTTTTATAAGCCAGGAAATAAATATTATATACTTTTACTTTATATAGCTTAATATTATACTAATTCTCTTTTTTTTTATAGTCTAAAGTCCTGTCTTTACCCTTTAATATATATAAATTACTATTTTTCTACTATATATTACTAATATATAGTGCCCTTAAGATAAATTTAGTAGTATACTATTATAACCTCCTAGTTCCTAAATAGCTATTACCTTAGGGCTAATACTATGCCCTAATGCTAAATATACTAAATTGCTTTTCTTTTGTAAATTTTAGTATATAACCTTAATTATATACTCTATTATATGCTTTAGAGCACCCTGATTAGGCTGGCCCTAGTATTATTTTACCCTTTAGTTAGTTATAAAAAGGCTAGTATTATGCCTTTCTCTACTAGTTTTTATAGTCCTAATTATAGCTTATAGGTTTATCTTATAAATAGGCCCCTTAGGTATATACTCCTTTCTCTTAGCTGCTTTTCTATTAGTTCCCTAGTCTCTTCTCTATAATAACCCTTACCTATAGTAGCTATTATAGCCTTTAACTAATAGCTATAAAAGAATAGCAGCCTTATAGTATAAGCCTTTCTAGCCTGCTGCTATTTATTATTACTTACTAAATATAGCTAAGACTATGCTAAATATACTTTTATATAATTTAGATATCTCTCCTATACCTTACCTATTAATATTAAGTAAGTCCTCTCTCTCTTAGGGTATTTTCTAGTAGTATACCTACTATATCTTACTTTCTATTTATTATTCATGTACGCTAGGTAGCTAAAGCCACTAACTAGTTCATCAACTAACTTCTTAATATAGGAAAAACCCTAAGATAGGGGAGAAAACCCATATTCTTTTATATAGCTCCCGCTAAGCCTCTGGTATAAAGTCTTTATTGTTTCTAACCATTAGTATAAGATATCTGCCAGTTCCCCGGAACTGCAGATAATAACAGAAGTATAGTTATACTTTATATTTATTATTATTATTCATGTACGCTAGGTAGCTAGAGCCACTAACTAGTTCATCAACTAACTTCTTAATATAGGAAAAACCCTAAGATAGGGGAGAAAACCTATATTCTTTTATATAGCTCCCGCTAAGCCTTTAATATAGAGTCTTTATTATTTCTAACTATTAGTATAAGATATCTACTAGTTCCCCGGAACTACAGATAATAACAGAAGTATAGTTGTGCTTTATATAAAAGGTTAGTATATTAGTAAAAACCCCCTATAAGCACCTCCCCTCCTAGTCCGGCTCTTTCTTCTCTATTCTATTGTTTCTGTTACCTCTGGTCCCTTTCTTAGCCTTGTTATTATATATCTGCCACGCCTTACTAAGCTCCTCCGCTAACCTATACTATTAAAGTCGCCTAGTTAAAAGCACTTACTTTATAATATTTAATACTAGCTTCTTATTATTAAGCGCTATCCTAAGTTCCTGCAGATCTCTTATTATAGGCACTACTAGAATCAGTCTTAAATGGTTATATTCTAGGTATGACAGGATAAGGTAGTAGATATCCTTATTTCCTCCCTAGTATTAGCATATTAGTAAAGTTACCTTAGGCACCTGTTTATTATAAAGGAAGGCATTTAGCCCTATTTTTTCTGTTTAAAGCTAAACTAGGGCTATAGATTTATACTTAAGCAGGCTATTATAAAGCTTTACTATCTTTTTTATGCTCTTAAAGTTAGGTTCCTTATTTACTGCTATTGCTTTTGCCCGTTCTCTTCTTACCTAAGCCTTATGCCTCTGCTAGATCTACTATTTTTCCTACTCCCTTTTTAATTCCTGTCTAGCTATAAGGCTGTTAGGGGAGGGGGGGGGGGGTATTAAGAAACGCCTTATAGCAATTATATCAGCGGCCTCTTCCTTAGTATTATAGCTGCAATGCTATTAAATTACAGGCCTGCCGTATCTTCTTGCCTATACTACTATCCTTAAGTCTTTAGTAGAATTATTATTTAATGTAATTAAGGTATAAATCTACTAGTAGTACTACTGCTTCTGTCTCTAAGAGTATTACTAGTGTCGCCTTATATGCCCCTATAACCTGCCTTAAGTATTTGTTTTATTCCCTTATAAATGCCTTTACTACCCCCTATACTACCCTTTTTAGCTTGCTATAGGTATAGTATATCCCAGCTTTATAAGCTATTATGCTTCTTATTACCTGTATATAAAGGGATCTTACACACTCTAGTCGGCATTCCTATGTAAACACAGCCAGTGCTATAAGCGCTAATTTTTACTATAATAATTTAGTATTTACCTTCTTTATATAAGTTAACTAATAAAGCTTTTAGTGAATCTAAACCCCTAGGAATCACGCTGATTATATCGGTTGTATTATTACTTTTTTAAGTTAGATTATCATTATAATCGCCTGCCTCTTCCTTATAAAGTGCATTAGCTTGCTCTTTTCTAGGTTAAACCTTAGCCTATACTTCTTTAACCACTCCTTATATATTCTCTAGGCTCTTTTTAGTTATACTTTTGTCTTCTCTGCTGTTTTTTTATATACTATAATATTTATATCATTTAAGAACCCTAATATTAATATTAATTCCGCTACTACTAGTCTGCAATATAGTGGCGTAATATAAAGCAGGAAGAGAATAGAAGACGCTAGCAACCCTTATAGAACCCCTGTAATAACTTGGATTTCCTTAGTAATACGTCCATTAAATGCTAATTATACTCTCCTTTTTAATGTAAAGCCCTATGCCTATCTAGCTATCTACCCTAGCAGTCCTAACTCCTTTATAGTATAAATTAATTATTTATAGCTAATAGTATTAAACGCCCTGGTAATATCCAGCTATAGTAATAATGCTATTCCCTAGTAATGCCATGCTATTTTTATAATCTCTTTTAGCATGCTTATTACTATTTCTATTAATCTGCTAGCTTTATTACCTATTTATATATCTAGTAGTATATAGCCTTTCTCTGCTATAATAGTAATTCTCCTTATAATAGCTCCCTTAATTACTTTACTTATTATGTTTAATAGTAATATTAGCCTCTACCCCCCTAGTCTGCCTAACTCCTTAGGGGACTTTCTAGGTTTACGTAAAACTACTACCTTTACTTATTAGAAGGAGGCTAGATAATATCCTAAGCCGTAGTAAGCATTTACAAGGCATGTTAAACATAATATTAAGGCTGCTCTATATAGCTTAAGGAAACCTATTAGCAGCTTATCTGGTTCTAAGGCTTTCTAACTTACTATATTCTTTATAATCTCTTTAATTTCCTTCTTTATAAACACAGGAACTGCCTGATTATTATTATAATATCTTATCCCCTCCTCTGCCTCTAAACCTAGAGCCCTAGCCGCGGATAAAAGGAAGAACCTCTTTATAAATGCCCTTGCCTTACCCTTATATATAACCTTTACTATCTCCTCCCTGCTATTATCTCCTAGCCGGGTTAGTAGTAGGACCTGTTGCCTTTTAGGAGGAAGTCTACTCTATAGCTAGGCCTAATGCTCTAAGGTCTAAAGACTTCCTTTAGACCTAAATAACTTACTAACTACCTATTACCAGCTACTTTTCTTCTCCTCTAAGATAATATAATCCTGTTTTTTTATAGCTTCTGTTAAGGCCTGCTATACTTCCTATATCCGTTATTATTACTACTGCTTATTAGCATGTTTTGCCTTTACTATTGCGTCCCTTACCCTTTTATTCTACTAAGGCTGTGGTTTACTATACCCTTAAGGTTACTTAGGTGCTACTATATTAGCTATCTCTATAAGCTATTAAGTAAGCCACTATGTATAGTTATTAATTTCTTGCTAGTTATATAGCAAAAGCTCTAATCCCTTCTTTCTAAGCCTGTTTAAAGCCTTTACTATAATAAGGTTCTTATTTACTATCCTCTAACCCCAGACTAACCCTAAGCTATTACTTAATTCCTTATTTATTCTAATGCTAATAAGCTAGGGCATATGGTTAGATCCAGCGATTTTCACTAGCCTAATGAATTTAATACTAACGTTGTGGGTGGTTTATATATGGTTAATAGTGCTATCCCTGCTACTATGTTCTCTCCTTATTACTTCCCTAAATAGCATAGCTAGGCTAAGTTACTACCTTATTATAAATTCCAATATCTTATTATGCCCTAGAGATATTCGGCTAAATCTGTCCTATAAGGGGTAATATTAGTTAAAGTCCCCTATAAACACACTCTAGCCCTTTGCCTAGGTATTAGCAAAGTATTATAAAGGCGTCTGCTACTTCCTTTTATAAGCCGGGGAATAAATGTTATATATCTCTACTTTATATAGCTTAATACTATACTAATCCTCCCCCCTTCCTATAGTCTAAAGTCCTGTCTTAACCTTTTAGTGTATATAAATCGCTATTCTTCTACTGTATATTGCTAATATATAGTGTCCTTAAGATAGATTTAGTGGTATACTATTATAGCCTCCTGGTTTCTAGATAGCTATTACCTTAGGGCTAATATTATACCCTAATGCTAGATATACTAGATTGCTTTTCTTCTGTGTATTCTAGTATATAACCTTAATTATATACTTTATTATATACTTTAGAGTACCCTAGTTAGGCTAGCTCTAGTATTGTTTAGCCCTCTAGTTAGCTATAAAAAGGCTAGTATTATGCCTTCTTCTGCTAGTCTTTGTTGTCCTAATCTTAGCTTATAGGTTTATTTTATAGAAGGGCCCCTTAGTTATATGCTTCTTCCTCTTAGCTACCTTTTTATTAGTTTCCTAGTTTCTTCTCTCTAATAACCCTTACCTATAGTAGCTGTTATAACCTTTAACTAATAGTTATAGAAGAATAGCAGCCTTATAGCATAAGCCTCCTTAGCCTACTACTATCTCTTATTACTTACTAAGCATAGTTAAGACTATACTAAATATACCCCTATATAATTTAGGTATCTCTCCTATACCTTACCTGTTAATGTTAGGTAAATCCTCTCTTCCTTAAGGTATTTTCCAGTAGCATACCTGCTGCATCTTACTTCCTTCTTATAGTATCTAGTAATATATTTAATCTTATAGTAGTTATAATATTGCTTTAGGTGGATCATCTCGTTATATAGCTTAGTATTAAAAATCTCTGCTTAGTATACTATTCCCCTATAACATAGTTGGTTTACTGCCTTAGTGCCCTTAATACTAACTACTAATAGTGCCCTCATTGCTATTCCTCTTAGCTTCCGTACTATTATCTTTACTATATTTAATTCATTCTCCTTTTTAATATTCTTCCTTATATCCTTAATTATAATATAGTTTATTAATTATATTAGGAATCCCTTAATAATCACACTAAATATCTTCTTATTTACTTCTGCCTTAGGTCTAAAGGCAACTCCCACCTAGGCTGTGTTTTCCTTTTATTTTCTCCCTACTTCTATAAATATAATAACTATGTCTTTACTCTATAATTAGTATACTGCTACTGCCTTCTCTACACTAATAGCACTGTTTACTGCCTTTATAATCTCTCCTAGCAATCTATTCCTAACTGCCTTACTAATAATGCTTCCCTTTATTAGTGCTTTTTAGTAATAGCAGGCTAGTATTGCTATACCCTCTGTTTAGGCTAAAGGTATTATTATATTCTGCCTTATAACTCCGTAAGCTGTAATATTTGCCTAAGTCCCCCTAACTGCTAATCTAGTCCTATAAATAGCCTTTATTGCCTTCTTAACTGCCTTCTTAACCATAGTTTCTACTCTGCTACTAACCGCTTCTATAATTAAGGCCTATAGGCCTTCTGTGTTAGTTCTTGCTTAGGCTATCTTCCCTCCTATATCTATAGTAATTTATATAAAAGTTCTAATAAAAGCCTATACTTCTATTATTTTTATCTTTAGAATAACTTTTATTATTAATTCCTTTAGTGATTTTATTTTATTCTTTAGTTTTTCCTGTGCTACTATTATTCTAGGATTCTCTCCTTAATATTACGTTTCTTCCTAGGTAGTGCCTTATTCTTTATTAGTTACAGATTTATACAAAAATTTATTAATTATTATACCCCTTATACTGCTTACTCCCCTTATATAATATACTATTACTAAAGGGGGTAATTAATAATAAGAAATCTGATTCTGTGCTTCTTTTTTGTTTTAGGCGTAATACTACGTCGTATCCGCGGTGTTCCGTTGACTTTCTTTCAAGGGCCTGTTATACTTTATATAAAAGGTTAGTATGTTAGTAAAAACCCCTTATAAGCACCTTCCCTCCTAGTCCGGCTCTTCCTCCTCTATCCTATTATTTCCATTGCCTCTAGTCCCTTTCTTAGCCTTATTATTATATATCTGCCACGCCTTACTAAGCTCCTCTACTAACCTATACTACTAAAGTTACCTAGTTAAAAGCACCTACTTTATAATATTTAGTGCTAGCTTTTTGTTATTAAGTGCCGCCCTAAGTTCCTACAGATCTCTTATTATAGGCACTGCTGGAATTAGTCTTAAATAGTTATATTCTAGGTATAACAGGATAAGGTGGTAGATATCCTTATCTCCTCCCTAGTATTAACATATTAGTAAAGTTACCTTAGGCACCTATTTATTATAAAGGAAGGCATTTAGCCTTATTTTTTCCATTTAAAGCTAAACTAGGGCTATAGATTTATGCTTAAGCAGGCTATTATAAAGCTTTACTATCTTTTTTATACTTTTAAAGTTAGGTTTCTTATTTATTACTATTACTTTTGCCCGTTCTCTTCTTACCTAAGCCTTATGCCTCTGCTAAATCTACTATTTTTCCTACTCTCTCTTTAATTCCTGTTTAGCTATAAGGCTACTAGGGAGGGGGGGGGGGGCATTAGAAAACGCCTTATAGTGATTACGTTGGCGGCCTCTTTCTTAGCATTATAGCTATAATACTATTAAATTACAGGCCTGCTATATCTTCTTGCCTATACTACTATTCTTAAGTCTTTAGTAGAATTATTATTTAATGTAATTAAGGTACAGATCCACTAGTAGTACTACTGCTTCTGTCTCTAAGAGTGTTACTAGTATTGCCTTATATACCCTTATAACTTACCTTAAGCATTTATTTTATTCCCTTATAAATACCTTTACTACCCCCTGTGCTACCCCTTTTAGCTTGCTATAGGTATAGTATATCCTAGCTTTATAGGCTATTATGCTTCTTATTACCTATATATAAAGGGATCTTATACACTCTAGTTAGCATCCCTACGTAAATACAGCTAGTGCTGTAAGTGCTAACTTCTGCTGTAATAATTTAGCATTCACCTTCTCTATATAGGTTAACTAATAAAGCTTCTAGTGAATCCAAACCCCTAGGAATTACGCTAATTATATTAGTTGTATTATTACTCTTTTAAGTCGGATTGTTATTATAATCGCCTACCTCTTCCTTATAAAGTATATTAGCTTGCTCTTTCTTAGGTTAAACCTTAGCTTATACTCCTTTAACTACTCCTTATATATTCTTTAGGCTCTTTCTAGTTATACTTTTATCTTCTTTATTATTTTTCTATATACTATAATGTTTATATTATCTAAAAACCCTAATATTAACATTGATTCTACTGCCGCTAGTCTTTAATATAGTAGTATAATATAGAGCAGAAAGAAAATAGGAGATACTAGTAACCCTTATAAAACCCCTATAGTAACTTAAATTTCCTTAGTAATACGTCTGTTAAACGCTAATTATGCTCTCCTTTTTAATATAAAGCCCTGTGCCTATCTGGCCATTTACCCTAGTAATCCTAACTCCTTTATAGTGCGGATTAATCGTTTATAGCTAACAGTGTCGAACGCCCTAGTAATATCTAGCTATAGTAATAATACTATCCCCTAGTAATGGAAAAAAAGCAGTTAGAACGGAACACCGCGGATACGACGCGGTATTACGCCTAAAACAAAAAAGAAGCACAGAATCGGATTCCTTATTATTAATTACCCCCCCTAATAATAGTACATTATATAAGGGAAGTAAGCAGTATAAAGGGTATAATAATTAATAAATTTTCATATAAATCTATAACTAATAAAGGATAAGGCACTACCTAGGAAGAAATATAATATTAAGAAGAGAATCCTAAAGTAATAGTAATATAAGAAAAAACTAAAGAATAAAATAAAATTACTAAAGAAATTAATAATAAAAGTTATTTTAAAAATAGAAATAATAGAAGTATAGGCTTTTATTAGAACTTTTATATAAATTGCTATAGATATAGGAGGGGAAATAGCCTAAGTAAGAACTAACACAGAAGGCCTATAGGCCTTAATTATAAAAGCAGTTAGTAGTAGAGTAAAAACTATAGTTAAAAAGGTAGTTAAGAAGGTAATAAAGGCTGTTTATAGGACTAGATTAGTAGTTAGGGGGACTTAGGCAAATATTATAGCTTACAGAGTTATAGGGCAGAATATAATAATACCTTTAGCCTAAACAGAGGGTATAGCAATACCGGCCTGCTATTACTAGGAAGCACTAGTAAAGGGAAGCATTATTAGTAAGGTAGTTAGGAACAGATTGCTAGGAGAGATTATAAAGGCAGTAAACAGCGCTATTAGTATAAAGGAGGCAGTAATAGCATACTAATTATAAAGTAAAAATATAGTTATTATATTTATAGAAATAGGGAGAAAATAAAAGGAAAACACAGCCTAGGTAGGAGTTACCTTTAGACTTAAGGCGGAAGTAAATAGGAAGATGTTTAGTGTAATTATTAAGGGATTCCTAATATAATTAACAAACCATATTACAATTAAGAATATAAGGAAGAATATTAAAAAGGAAAATAAATTAAATATAATAAAGATAATAATATAAAAGCCAAGAGGAATAGCAACAAGGGCACTATTAGTAATTAGTGTTAAGGGCACTAAGGCAGCAAACTAACTATGCTATAGGGGAATAGTATACTAAGTAGAGATTTTTAATGCTAAGCTATATAACAAGATGATTTACCTAAAGCAATATTATAACTACTATAAGATTAGATATATTACCAGATACTATAAGGAGGAAGCAAGATATAGCAGGTATGCTGCTAGAAAACACCCTAAGGGAGAAAGAACTTGCTTAATATTAATAAGCAAAGTACAGAAGAGATGCTTAAATTATATAGGGGTATATTTAGTATAATCTTAACTATACTTAATAAGCAATAAGAGATAGCAGCAGGCTAGGGAGGCTTATGCTATAAGGCCGCTGTTCTTCTATAACCATTAGTCAGAGGTTATAACGGCTACTATAGGTAAGGGTTATTAGGGAGAAAAAACTAGGGGACTAATAAAGAGGCAGCTAAGAGAAAGAAGCATATAACTAAGAGGCCCTTTTATAAGATAAACCTATAAGCTAAGATTAAGACAATAGAGACTGGCAGAGAAAGGCATAATACTAGCCTTTTTACAGCTAACTAAAGGGCCAAACAATACCAGAGCCAGCCTAACCAGGGTGCTCTAAAGCATATAATAAAGTACATAATTAAGGTTATATACTAGAATACACAGAAGAAAAGTAATCTAGTATATTTAGCATTAGGGCATAACATTAGCCCTAAGGTAATAGCTATTTAGGAACCAGGAGGCTATAATAGTATACTACTAAATCTATCTTAAGGACACTATATATTAGTAATATATAGTAAAAGAATAGTAATTTATATATATTAAAAGGTTAAGATAAGACTTTAGACTATAGGGAGGGGGGAGGATTAGTATAGTATTAAGCTATATAAAGTAGAGATATATAACATTTATTCCCTAGCTTATAAAAGGGAGTGGCAGATGCCTTTATAATACTTTGCTAATACCTAGGCAAAGGGCCAGAGTATATTTATAGGGGACTTTAACTAATATTACCCCTTATAGGATAGATTTAGCTAAACATCTCTAGGGCATAATAAGATATTAGAATTTATAATAAGGTAGTAACTTAGCTTAGCTATGCCATTTAGGGAAGTAATAAGGAGAGAATATAGCAGCAGGGACAGCACTATTAACCATGCATAGACCACCCATAACGTTAGTATTAAATTCATTAAGCTAGTAGAAATCGCCAGATCTAACTATATACCCCAGCTTATTAGCATTAGAATAAATAAGGAATTAAGTAATAGCCTAGGGTTAGTCTAGGGTTAGAGGACAGCAGATAAGAACCTTATTATAGTAAAGGCTTTAAACAGGCTTAAAAAGAAGGGGTTAGAGCTTTTGCTATATAACTAGTAAGAAATCAATAACTATATATAGTAGCTTACCTAATAGCTTATAGATATAGCTAATATAGCAGCACCTAAGCAACCTTAAGGGCATAATAAACCATAGCCTTAGTAGAATAAAAGGGTAAGGGATATAATAGTAAAGGCAAGACGTGCTAATAGGTAGTAGCAGTAATAACAGACATAGGAAGCATGGCAGGCCTTAATAGAAGCTATAAAAAAACAGAATTATATTATTTTAAAGGAGAAGAGAAGTAGCTAGCAATAGGTAGTTAGCAAGTTATCTAGGTCTAAAGGGAGTCTTTAGACCCTAGAGCGTTAGGCCTAGCTATAGAGTGGACTTCCTCCTAAAAGGCAACAGGTCCTACTACTAACCTAGCTAGGAGATAATAGCAGGGAGGAGATAGTAAAGGTTATATACAAGGGTAAGGCAAGGGCATTTACAAAGAGGTTCTTCCCTCTATCTATGGCTAGGGCTTTAGGTCTGGAGGCAGAGAAGGGGATAAGATATTATAATAATAATTAGGCAGTTCCCGTGTTTATAAAGGAAGAAATTAAAAAGGTTATAAAGAATATAATAAGTTAAAAAGCCCTAGGACCGGACAAGCTACCAACGGGTTTCCTTAAGCTATACAGAGCGGCCCTAATATTATGTTTAACACGCCTTATAAATACTTGCTACAGCTTAGGATATTATCCGGCCTTTTTCTAATAAGTAAAGGTAGTAGTTCTATATAAACCTAAGAAGTCCCCTAAGGAGTTAGGCAGACTAGGGGGGTAGAGGCTAATATTACTATTAAATACAATAAGCAAAGTAATTAAGGGAGCTATTATAAGGAGGATTACTATTATAGTAAAGGAAGGCTATATACTACTAAATATATAAATAGGCAACAGGGCTAGCAGATTAACAGAAATAGCACTAAATATGCTAAAAGAGGTTGTAAGAATAGCGTGGCATTACTAGGGAATAGCATTATTACTATAGCTAGATATTACTAGGATGTTTAATACCGTTAGCTATAAACGATTAATCCGCACTATAAAGGAGTTAGGACTGCTAGGGTGGATGGCCAGATAAGCACAGGGCTTTACATTAGAAAGGAAAGTATAATTAGCATTTAACGGACGTATTACTAAGGAAATCCAAGTTACTACAGGGGTTCTGTAAGGGTTGCTAGCGTCTCCTATCCTCTTCCTGCTCTATATTATACTACTATATTACAAACTAGTAGTAGCAGAATTAACGTTAACATTAGGGTTCTTAGATAATATAAACATTATAGCATATAGAAAAACAGCAGAGAAGATAAAAGTATAACTAGAAAGAGCCTGGAGAATATATAAAAAGTAGTTAAAGGAGTATAAGCTAAGGTTTAACCTAGGAAAGAGTAAGCTAATATACTTTATAAGGAAGAGGCAGGCGATTATAATAATAATCCGACTTAAAAGAGCAATAATATAACTGACATAATTAGCGTGATTCCTAGGGGTTTAGATTTACTAGAAGCTTTATTAGTTAACCTATATAGAGAAGGTAAATACTAAATTATCATAGCAGAAATTAGCGCTTACAGTGCTAGCTGTGTTTATATAGGGATGCCGACTAAAGTATGTAAGATCCCTTTATATATAGGTAATAAGAAGCATAATAGCCTATAGAGCTGGGATATACTACACCTATAGCAAGCTAAAAGGGGTAGTATAGGGGGTAGTAAAGGCATTTATAAGGGAATAAAATAAATGCTTAAGGCAGGTTATAGGGGCATATAAGGCAATACTAGTAACACTCTTAAAGATAAAAGCAGCAGTGCTACTAGTAGATCTGTACCTTAATTACGTTAAATAACGATTTTACTAAAGACTTAAGGATAGTAGTATAGGCAAGAAGATATAGCAGGCCTGTAATTTAATAGCATTATAGCTATAATGCTAAGGAAGAGGCCGCCGACGTAATTACTATAAGGCGTTTCTTAATGCCCCCCCCTCCCTCTCTAGCAGCCTTATAGCTAGACAGGAATTAAAGAGAGAGTGGGAAAAACAGTAGATCTGGCAGAGGTATAAGGCTTAGGTAAGAAGAGGACGGGTAAAAGCAATAGTAGTAGATAAGGAACCTAACTTTAAGAGCATAAAAAAGATAGTAAAGCTTTATAATAGCCTGCTTAAGCATAAATCTACGGCCCTAGTTTAGCTTTAAACGGAAAAAATAGGGCTAAATACCTTTCTCTATAACAGACAGGTGCCTAAGGTAACTTTACTAATATGCTAATACTAGGGAGGAGATGAGGATATCTACTACCTTATCCTGTTATACCTAGAATATAACCATTTAAGACCGATTCCAGCAGTGCCTATAATAAGAGATCCGCAGGAACTTAGGGCAGCGCTTAATAATAAGAAGCTAGTACTAAATATTATAAAGTAGGTGCTTTTAACTAGGCGACTTTAGTAGTACAGGTTAGCAAAGGAGCTTGGTAAGGCGTAGCAGATATACAATAATAAGGCTAAGAAAGGAACTAAAAGCAACGGAAACAATAGGATAGAGGAGGAAGAGCCGGACTAGGAGGGAAGGTGCTTATAGGGGGTTTTTACTAATATACTAACCTTTTATATAAAGCATAACCACACTTCTGTTATTGTTTATAGTTCTGGGGAACTGGCAGATATCTTATACTAAT
>AFQZ01000636.1:0-28956 GCA_000222935.2 Aciculosporium take MAFF-241224 | reverse complement strand
AAATAAGTCTCTTTTAAGTATAACCTAGTAAATCTATAGTTATTAGCAACTACTAATTAGTGTTAGTAATACGCAGGTTATATATACTATAGCATAAATAAAAGGGGGGGGGGTAATTTAATAATCTATTTATTTATATTCTAAAGGGAAGAGAAGCAGGCTATAATACAAAGGTGTAGTATTATAGCCATAGTATAGCCCTAGGTTATATAACCTATAATCCAGCTAATTAGGGTGTATGCATAAAGATATCTCTAAGAGAGAACATCTAGCATATCGGAATAGTCGACAACACCGCGGATACAACGCAGTATTACGCCTAAAACAAAAAAGAAGCACAGAATCAGATTCCTTATTATTAATTACCCCCCTTAGTAATAATATATTATATAAGGAAAGTAAGTAGTATAAGGGGTATAATAATTAATAAATTTTTATATAGATTTATAACTAATAAAGGATAAGGCACTACCTAAGAAGAAATATAATATTAAGGAGAGAATCCTAAAGTAATAATAATATAAGAAAAACTAAAGAATAAAATAAAATTACTAAAAGAATTAATAATAAAAGTTATCTTAAAGGTAGAAATAATAAAAGTATAAGCTTTTATTAAAACTTTTATATAAATTACTAGAAATATAAAAGGGAAGATAGCCTAAGCAAGAACTAATATAAAAGGCCTATAAGCCTTAATTATAAAAGTAGTTAGTAGTAAAGTAAAAACCACAGTTAAGAAGGTAGTTAAGGAGATAATAAAGGCTGTTCCTAGAACTAAATTAGTAGTTAGGGGGACTTAAGTAAATATTATAGCTTATAGAGTTATAAGGCAGAATATAATAATACCTTTAGCCTAAATAGAGGGTATAGTAATACTAGCCTACTATTACTAGGAAGCACTAGTAAAGGAAAGCATTATTAGTAAGGCAGTTAGGAATAGATTACTAAGAGAGATTATAAAAGCAGTAAATAGCGCTATTAATATAAAGGAGGTAGTAGTAGTATACTAATTATAAAGTAAAAATACAGTTATTATGTTTATAGAAGTAGGGAGGAAATAGAAGGAAAACATAGCCTAAGTAGGAGTTACCTTTAGACCTAAGGCAGAAGTAAACAGGAAGATGTTTAGTATAATTATTAAGGAATTCTTAATATAATTAATAAATTATATTATAATTAAGGATATAAGGAAGAATATTAAAAAGGAGAATAGATTAAATATAGTAAAGATAATAGTATAAAAGCTAAGGGAAATAGTAATAAGGGCACTATTAGTAGTTAGTATTAAGGGCACTAAGGCAGCAAACTAACTATACTATAGGGAAATAGTATACTAAGTAGAGATTTTTAATACTAAGCTATATAATAAGATAATCCACCTAAAGTAATATTATAACTATTATAAGATTAGATATATTACTAGATACTATAAGGAGAAAGTAAGATATAGTAGGTATGCTACTAGAAAACACCCTAAGGAAGAAAGAACTTACCTAATATTAATAAGTAAGGTACAGGAGAAATGCCTAAATTATACAGGGTAATATCTAGCATGGTCTTAACTATGCTTAGTAAGCAATAAGAGAAAGCAGTAGGCTAGGGAGGCTTATGCTATAAGGCTGCTATTCTTCTATAACTATTAGTTAGAGGTTGTAATAGCTACTATAGGCAAGGGTTATTAGGGAGAAGAAACCAGGGGACTAATAGAGAGGCAGCTAAGAGAAAGGGGCATATAACTAAGGGGCCCTTTTATAAGATAAACCTATAAGCTAAGATTAAGATAATAGAGACCAGCAGAGGAAGGCATAATACTAGCCTTTTTATAACCAATTAAAGGGCTAAACAATACTAGAGCCAGCCCAACCAGAGTGCTCTAAAGCACATAATAGAGTATATGATTAAGGTTATATACTAAAATACACAAAAGAAAAGCAATTTAGTATATCTAGCATTAGGGCATAACATTAGCCCTAAGGTAATAGCTATTTAAAAACCAGGAGGCTATAATAGTATACTACTAAATCTATCTTAGAAATACTATATATTAGCAATATATAGCAGAAGAATAGTAATTTATATACATTAAAAGGTTAAGACAGGACTTTAGACTATAGGAAGGGAGGAGGATTAATATAGTATTAAGCTATATAGAGTAAAGGTATATAATATCTATTCCCTAGCTTATAAAAGGAAGTAGCAGACGCCTTTATAACACTTTACTAATACCTAGGTAAAGGGCTAGAGTATATTTATAGGGGACTTTAACTAATATCACCCCTTATAGGATGGATTTAGCTAAATATCTCTAGGGCATAATAAGATATTAGAATTTATAATAAGGTAGTAACTCAGCCTAGCTACGCTGTTTAGGGAAGTAATAAGGAGAGAATATAGCAGCAGGGATAGCACTATTAACCATATATAGACCACTTATAATGTTAGTATTAAATTTATTAGGCTAGTAAAAATCGCCGGATCTAACCATATACCCTAGCTTATTAGCATTAGGACAAATAAGGAATTAAGCAACAGCCTAGGGTTAGTTTAGGGTTAGAGGACAGTAAATAAGAACCTTATTATAATAAAGGCTTTAAACAGGCTTAAAAAGAAAGAGTTAGAGCTTCTGCTATATAACTAGTAAGAAATTAATAACTATACACAGTAGCTTACCTAATAGCTTATAGAGATAGCTAATATAGTAGCACCTAAGCAACCTTAAGGGCATAGTAAACTATAGCCTTAGTAGAATAAAAGGGTAAGGGACGTAATAGTAAAGGTAAGACATACTAATAGGCAGTAATAGTAACAATAGACGCAGAAAATATAGTAGGCCTTAATAGAAGCTATAAAAAAACAGAATTATATTATCTTAAAGGAAAAGAAAAGCAGCTAGTAATAGGTAGTTAGTAAGTTATCTAGGTCTAAAGGGAGTCTTTAAACCCTAGAGCATTAGGCCTAGCTATAGAGTGGACTCCCTCTTAAAAGGCAACAGGTCCTACTACTAACCTAGCTAGGAGATAATAGCAGGGAGGAGATAGTAAAGGTTATATATAAGGGTAAGGCAAGGGCATTTATAGAGAGGTTTTTCCCTCTATTTACAGCTAGGGCTTTAGGTCTAGAGGTAGAAAAGGGAATAAGATACTATAATAATAATTAAGCAGTTCCTGTGTTTATAGAGGAGGAAATTAAAGAGATTATAAAGAATATAGTAAGTTAGAAAGCCCTAAGGCTAGACAAGCTGCTAACAGGTTTCCTTAAGCTATATAAAGCGGCCTTAATATTATGTTTAATATGCCTTATAAATGCTTACTATGGTTTAGGATATTATCTAGCCTCTTTCTAATAAGCAAAGGTAGTAGTTCTATATAAACCTAGGAAGACCCCTAAGGAGTTAAGCAGACTAGGGGGGTAAAGGCCGATATTACTATTAAACATAATAGGCAAAGTAATTAAAGAAGCTATTATAAGGAGGATTACTAATATAGTAAAAAAAGGCTATATACTACTAGACATATAAATAGGTAATAAGGCTAGTAGGTTAATAGAGGTAGCACTAAGCATACTAAAAGAGGTTATAAAAACAGCATGGCATTACTAGGGAATAGCATTATTATTATAGCTAAATATTACCAGGGCGTTTAACACTATTAGCTATAAACAATTATACTATACTATAAAGGAGTTAGGATTACTAGGGTGGATGGCTAGATAGGCACAGGGCTTTACATTAAGAAGAAGAGTATAATTAGCATTTAACAGATATATTACTAAGGAAATCCAAGTCACTGCAAGGGTTCCGCAAGGGTTGCTAGCGTTTCCTATTCTCTTCCTGCTCTATATTATACTACTATATTAAAGATTAGCAAAGGCAGAATTAATATTAACACTAGGGTTCTTCAATAATATAAACATTATAGTATATAGAAAAACAGCAGAAAAGACTAAAGTATAACTAAAAAAAGCCTAAAGAATATATAAAGAGTAGTAAAAGGAGTATAGGCTAAGGTTTAACCTAGGGAAGAGCAAGCTAATGCACTTTATAAGGAAGAGGCAGGTAATTATAATAACAATCTAACTTAAAAGAATAATAATATAACTGACTTAATTAGCATAATTCCTAGGGGTTTAGATTTACTAGAAGCTTTATTAGTTAACCTATATAAAGAAGGTAAATACTAAGTTATTATAGTAGAAGTTAGTACTTATAGCACTAGCTATATTTATATAGGGATGCCGACTAAAGTGTGCAAGATCCCTTTATATACAGGTAATAAAAAGCATAATAGCCTATAGAGCTGGGATATACTATACTTATAGCGAGTTAAAAGGGGTAGTACAGGGGGTAGTAAAGGCCTTTATAAGGGAATAAAATAAATGCTTAAGGCGGGTTATAGGGGTATATAAGGTAACGCTAGTAACACTCTTAGAGATAAAAGTAGTAGTACTACTAATAGATTTATACCTTAATTATATTAAGTAATAATTCTACTAAAGACTTAAGGATAGTAATATAAGTAAGAAGATATAACAGGCATATAATTTAATAGCATTACAGCTATAACGCTAAGGAAGAGGCTACTAATGTAACCACTATAAGGCGTTTCCTAATGCCCCCCCCCCCCTTCCCTAGTAGCCTTATAGCTAGACAGGAATTAAAGAGAGAGTGGGAAAAACAGTGGATATAGCAGAGGCATAAGGCTTAAATAAGAAGAGAACAGGCGAAAGCAATAGTAATAAATAAGGAACCTAACTTTAAGAGCATAAAAAAGATAGTAAAGCTCTATAATAGCCTGCTTAAGCATAAATCTATAGCCCTAGTACAGCTTTAAATAGAAAAAATTAGGCTAAATGCCTTCCTTTATAACAAACAGGTGCCTAAGGTAACTTTACTAATATATTAATACTAGGGAGGAGATAAGGATATCTACTACCTTATCCTATTATACCTAGAATATAACTATTTAAGACTAATTCTAGTAGTGCCTATAATGAGAGATCTATGGGAACTTAGGGTAGCGCTTAACAATAAGAAGCTAGCACTAAATATTATAAAGTAGGTGCTTTTAACTAGGTGACTTTAGTAGTATAGGTTAGCAGAGGAGCCTAGTAAGGCATGGCAGATATAAAATAATAAGGCTAAGAAAGGGACTAAAGGCAACGGAAACAACAGAATAAAGGAGGAAGAGCCAGACTAGGAGGAAAGGTGCTTATAAGGGGTTTTTACTAACATACTAACCTTTTATATAAAGCATAACCACACTTCTGTTATTGTCTGTAGTTCTAGGGAACTAGCAGATATCTTATACTAATAGTTAGAAATAATAAAGACTTTATACCAGAGGCTTAGCAGGAGCTATATAGAAGAATATGGGTTTTCTCCCCCATTTCAGGGTTTTTCCTATATTAAGAAGTTAGTTGATGGACTAGTTAGTGGCTCTAGCTACCTAGCGTATATGAATAATAATAATAGGGTGTATGCATTTTATGTGCAACCTATAATTACTAGTTAATGCAGCGTATCCCTTCCATCCTTCATACAAGCGATTCCAATACAAACTATATTAAAAGAAATTATTAATATAGATTAAAAAGCCTTAAACTCTCTTACTAGGGTTTATAATAAGGAAAATAAGTATTCTAGAGCACTTTTTAACTTTATATATTTAAAAGTTCTAATCTTTAAGGATATTTATATAGTATAAGGAATTTCCTATAAGTTATACCTGTTTATACTATTAATAATACTTATAAGCAATACCTATAAGTATTACCTTAAGAAATTTAGTAAAAAACTTGTTTTATTTAATATAATAATTAAGTAAATAAAGAAAAACTTTAAGACTAAAGAAAATTAAAAATTCTACTAAATATAATTTTAAGAAATAAAGTTTTATTACATTATAGCTAAAAATCTAATAAAAACTAAACTTAAATATTTAGAATTAATAATTTAATAACTCTTAGACCTGTTTAATAGTTTTTATTACCCCTTTAAAAAAGATATAATCCTTAGGCGCTAACTAGAAATATTTATTTAAGATAGCCCTGAATTTAACTAAATAACTTACGTCTAAACTAATACTTATAAAGGTGTAGTTAGTAATATTTACTACTACCTTATAATAAAGAATATAATAAAACCTATTTTAAAATCATTTATAAGCTAATAAATTATAAGAAAAAGCAAGTACTAATATTAAAACACTACCCTAAGCACTAATATAGCTTTATTTACTAACTAATAATATTTATAAGCTTTTTAACCCTAAAATAAAGCTAGATCTAAGAAATGCTTTATTTATTATAAAGAAGGATATTAGTTAACTAACTATCCTATTTTTAAGTAAAAAAAAGTAAAAGAAACTTAGTAAAGTAACTAAAGGTATAAATCTCCTTCTTCTAAATACTAATTTTATATATTCTTATAAGCATTTAAAGGTAAAGATAAAGAGTTATTACTACTAAATAGTAATAATAAGAATAAACATAAAAAAGCTACTTAAAATGCAGTATTTATTACCTTTAAAAAAGAAAAAGCATAAAGTAATAAAGAAGCATAAGAAACCCTTAAATTTATAACTTTCTTTATATAAGCACTTTATCCCCCTCTCTTTTCTACCTTAACTATAAACTTTTTATAAGATAATGCCCTTAAACACATGTTATTTATTAAAGACCCTTATAACCATAATACTAATAAAACTATATAAAAGCAGGTATTTCTTATAGATTTATAATATACTATGGAAACGTTTTATAATATTCTTTTAAATACTAAAGCAGCTAGAATCTTAACTACTAGCTAAGGTTAAGTTAAAGCCTTAATACGCCTTATAACAGGCCTTATAATTAAGCCTTCTTTTAACTAAAAAACCATTAACTTTAGTACTAGAAGTATAACCTTAAATAGCATTTTAAAGCTTCTTATAATCTTTAGTATAATTTCTTTTTATATTCTTAATAGTACTATACCTTTCTTATATTTTATTATAAATATAAATAAAATAGGTATTAAGCTTAATAATTTTAAAAACCTTTTTATTTAAATAGAAAAAAAAGTACTTATTATTTAGAAATAAGGATATTCTTAGTAAATAATTAGTTCTAAAGAACCTGCTATCTTTATACTCTTAAAAGCAAAAATTTACTAACTTTATTATTAATTTAGCCATCCTTTAATTAACTAACTACATAACCTCCTTACTAAAGCTAGTAAAGATTTTAATAAAGCTAATATAAAAAGGATTACATATACCTATTATTAATACTAAATAAATACTAAGGCTTTAAGTAGATTTAAGTTTACCCTTAAAGATAACCTTAAATTTAACTATAAGGTCCTTATTAATATTATGTAAATTAATAAGAAGCCTGTTCTTTATGTTATTAACTTAGTAACTTTATTTTAAGCTCCTTACTTTTTTAAACCTTAATAATAAAAAGCTTAAGATATTTAGAATACCCTTAAGGAATATTAGATTAATATATATCTTAGGCCCCTAAACTAAATAGTTTATAATACTAAAAGAAACTTTACTTTTAGTAAATTTAAGCATTTAGCTTAACTATTATTAATTAATATTAATAAAGTCCCTATTAAAGCATATAATAATATTAAAAAACTTAAGCAATATTATGCCCCTTTTTAAAGAGCATATAATAATATTAAAAAACTTAAGCAATATTATGTCCCTTTTTAAAGAGCATATAATATTATTAAGACTAAAGCTTATAGTTTTCTCTTAAAAGAGCAGATACTCTAAATAGCTATTAAAGCAGTTAATAACTCTACTAGCCTAAATAGCCTTATTCCCACCCTCTTAGTCTTTAGAACCTATTTAAGGATAATAAATAATTTCCCCTTAAGCTTTATAGTTGCTTAAAAAGCTAAAATACTTTAAAAGGTAATAGATAAAGTAAGATATAGTCTTATAAGGCACTAAATTAATAATGCCCTTAATACTTAAAATAGCTTAATAACCCTGCTAATATATAATCTTCTCTTAAATTCTAATATATAAGTTTATTATAAGAAAAATAAATAAACTAGCCTATTTAAGCTTTTTTTAATAAAAGAAGAAACTTATATTATTAAAATGCCTTATAGCCCTATAAAGTTTTAATTTATAATTATTAAACTATATATTACTTTACTAGAAATAAAGTCTTCTTATAAAAATAACTAAGCCTAAAATAAAAAAGCTATGGGAATAGCTTTAACTTCTTAAGAAGAGCAAGGCCTAGGCTTAAACAACCTAGACTAGAAAAACGCTAAGATTAATAAAATTGTTTATAAGACTCCCCCTAACAACCTTATAAATCCACTATAAAGAGGCTATAGAAGACCTTAAAAATACCCTTAGCTAGAAGTTTTTCTTATAAAGAAAAAAAGGCTAATTTTTAACTTATAATTAACCTTTATGTGTAAGGAAAGATTACCACGCCTGGAGAACCCTTTAAACTTTTTAATAAGGCTAAGATTAATGCTTTACTAGTAAGAAATATATTTAAATTCGTTTAATTTAACCCTTAAAAGCATAAAAGCAAAAGACTTTTTAGTTTATAAATAATATATAAAATTAAGGGTAAAGCAACTAATTCCTTATATAAAAAATTATGATATATTATTTAAGGCTATAATAACTATAAAAAAGAGGTTATTTTTATATAGTCCCTAATCATTTAAAGAGCTAGCTAGAGGCTTATTATTACTCTTACTTTATTATTAAAAAGAGAAGGCATTATAGCTTAGCTAAGGGATATTACCTAAGCATATATATAGTTATAAATAAAGCTTAATTATATAATCCTTATAAAGCTTTTAGTATAAATTACATACCTCTACTTGCTAGATGTTATTATAGTTATAATAAAGCTGCTTTACGGAATTACAGAAGCAGGCATGTATTAATAGTTAGTATATTTTAATTATTATTATTAAAAGCTTTAAATAATTACCTTTACCTATAACCTATATTTCCTTATTTCTTTAAAGGAAAGCTCTTATTTTAAACTTATTAAAATGCAGACTAATAATACATTAGGCCTTAGTAATACTAAATTCTTTAATTATAAAGAAGTTAAGTTAAGAAATATTAGATTTCTTATAAAGCTAAAACAATACCTAAAGAAATTAACACTATTAATGTTTAATGGTTACATTTTAAGCAAAGCTAATAATAATACCTTCTTTTTATAATAAAAGGCATAAGGAAAGAAGCTATTAAAAGTTAACTAAAATAATTAAGCTTAATATGTTAAGCAGAGGGCTTAAGGTGTATATATTGCTCTTATCTACTAATCTAAAGCTTCTTATAATCTTTTCATTGCTACCTAAAGTTAATAACTAGAGCCTAATAATATAATAAAGCTTAATAAGAGGCTTAAGTAGTAAATTAATAATTAAAATCATGGACTATGCTATATACTTTTCTTACTAAAAAATACCTGCCTTTATGTTTTTATTAACAGCTTCTTTACTAATAATAAAGACCTTAGCTTATAGCTTAGCTATATAATTATTTTTAGTAATAAGAAAAAGAACATTAATACCTCTAAATTCACGCTTATAAGCAATATTATAACCTATAGCTTTATAAAATCTAAAAGAGTTATAAAAAGTACCTTAGTATTAAAGCTATATAAAATGGTTTAAGAAGTTAATATTGCTTATATAATAAGTATAACTTTAAGGATTATTACTAATTAATTAAATAAACTAAATATTTCAATTATAATATATACTAACTCTTTTTTATTATATAAGTATAATATTAAATTAAGTACTATAAAGGAGAAAAGGCTTATAATTAATATTATAGTATTATAACAGTTATATAAGCAAAGGGAAATTACAGAAATCTAATAAATAAACGGCTATAATAACCTTACTAATATAATAATAAAGGCCTTTTTAAATAAAAGCCTTAAGACCTTTGTAACTAAGAATAAGGCTTAAATTTAAGTAAAAGGTTAGGTAAAGAGACTAGTATTAGGTATTAAAGCTAGAGCTGCTTAGAATAAATTCGCCGCTAAATCCGCTAAATCTAGCATTAAATTAAGCGTGTAATAAAGAGTTTAAATTTAATAAATTTAAGTGCAATTAATTTAAGAAGCTTTAAGGCAGGAATTATGCTCTTTTGCTTTATTTTTAAATGCTTTAAACTAATAAGAGTTATTTATTTAGGTAATATTTCTTATGTATTATAGCATTATTAATTTTTGCTTATTTGTTAATTTTTACAGATTTTTTATGTGTTTTAGAGCAATTTCTCTTTTTTAATAAAGAAAGAATTTGTAAGTATTAGAATTACTTGTTTAAAAAATAGAAGGGATATATAATAGTAACTAGGAATTATAGGTTATATGTATAATATATATGCCCTAATTAGCTGGATTACTATATTATGTAACCGAGGGCAGTACTGTGGCTATAATACTATACTTTTGCATTGTTTCCCTTTTTTCCATTAAGATAATTATAATAGAAATCAGACCTTTATTACCCCCCCCCCACGTTATTGCTGTAGCATATCGTACCCTGTGAAACCAACATATATATTATAATTAATTTAAATAAAAATAAAAGAGAGGCTAAAGTAGAGCTTAGTTATAAGAAGAAGCTAGTAAGTAATAAACTATAGTTTAATTATAATAAAAGTAATAAATAAACTAATTAAAAAAGGAGCTAATAATCTATCATATACCTAGTAAGACGTTAACTTATATATATAATAGCTAATAATATAGCTTATAGAAATTATAAACTTAGTAGTACTTAAGTAACCCTAAAAAGGTAGTATATTATAGCTATAGTAAAATAATAAGATTAAGAAGGTAATTACTAGGGTAAGTGTTAGAATCGCTCGTATGGAGGATGGAAGGGATATGCCGCATTAACTAGTAATTATAGGTTACACACAGAATGCATGCACCCTAATTAGCTGGATTATAAGTTATATAACCTAGGGCTGTACTATGGCTATAATACCACACCTTTGTATTATAGCTTACTTCTTTTCCTTTTAAGAATATAAATAAATTAATTATTAGATTACCCCCCCTCTTATATTTTGCTATAGTATATATAACCTGCATATTACTAATACTAATTAGTGTTTGCTAATAACTATAGATTTACTAGGTTACACTTAGAAGAGACTTATCCGAATGCTTTTACTTATATAACTACAAGGAATTCTAATATTATGCTAACAGAAGGATTATTTCTTTAATCGTTAACTTTTGCTACTTATTTATAATAAGAAGAAGACTTAACTCTTATGGATCTTCTCCCTTATTGTTAATTATTACTTATTTATAATTAAAACCAGATCTTTACTGTTATTTATAGAGAATTAACTAATGCTAACTGCTTTAATTAGTACTAAATACAAAGCTTAACCTAAAATACTAAAATATCTTTAAGCTAAGGAAAAACAGGAGATAATTTTAATAAACAGCTCTAAAAGAATATTTATAGAAGAGAACTTCTAAAAAGTACTTTTCCTTAAAAGCTTTATAAACACTACCTAATTTTATTCTAAAATTAGACTAAGTTAGTTAAAAATATTAACATTAATACAGCTACTAAATAACAAATTAATAACCATATTACCTATATAATTAACTATTATATTCTTAATAAAGGAAAAGGCCGTAACCTTCTTATTAACTTCTAATAAGATTATAAAAATTAAACTAAGGATGCTTTTAATAAAAGTAATACTAGCCTTAAGTATACCCTTTATAATTATCTTAATAATAATAGTGTTAAAACAGCTAGAGGATTAAGATTAAATATCTCTAAAGATCTTATTAATATCTTGAATATTAACCCTAACATAGATTATAAACCTTTACTAGAAAAAGCAACTAGAAAAGGAAAAGAAACTTAATAACTAGAATTTTCTAATAATAAGGATTCTAATTATAATAAAGATTTTTATTTCACTAAAGACCCTTAACCAGAACTATAAAACCTAACTAAAACACTTTCTAATAGCAATTAAAAAGCCCTTAATACTATTAAGAGACTTTACTAAAAAGAAGAATAATATTTTAAAGAAGTATATAACTTTATTAATAAAAAGTTAATATATTTTAAAGAGAAATATTCTTAAGCAGGAGTTTTCCCCTTACTTTACCTAAAAGCCTTTCTTATTATACTTTAAGGTAAAGCCTATATATACTTCCTTAAATACTTTAAAGTAAAGATAATTTTATTTAAAGAAATAACTTTGAACATTAGGAATTACTTTAAAACAACTAAGAACAAGAGCTTTTATAAAACATAATTTGCTAATTTATACCTTTACTATATTATTATAAAATATTTAATAAAAAATAAGTTAGAATACTTAGAAATTCTTTTTAACTAACTTATAAAGATATTTAATAGCCTTTATAACCCTCTTCAGTAAGATATAATCCTTCTTTATTAAGTATAACAAGTAATAGAAAATAATAATGATTTTTATAATACTAAATTTAGGAATATGCTAACCTTTAAAGGATTTATTAGTAATCTTTAAAATTACCTCTTAGCAATAGACATACCACTAACCTCTATAAGTTAGTTATTAACAACTACTAATAATAATCTAAATGCCCTTATTGCCTAGTCTATAGACTAAAATACTAATATAGCAATGTTTACAGACTGATGATATTTAGAAGCTATATATTATAAAAAACCTTAAGCTAGAATAAGCTTAAAAAAATGCTTTATTTACTATAAAGAAGAATACTAGTTAACTAATTATCCTGCCTTTAAGCAGAAGAAAGCAAAAACAACTTAGTAAAATAATACAAAACACTAAAAACCACCTTTTAAACGCTAATACTATACATTTCTATAGGCCTATAAGGGCAAAATAGCCTAACTTACTACTACTAATAATAGTAGTAAGAATAAGTATAAAAAAGCCGCTTAAAACGCTGCTTTCCTTACTACTAATAAAAAAGAGAAACCAGATAATAAAGAGGCTTGTAATACTCTCTTATTTATAATATTCTTTATATAAGTACTAAATTCCCTACTTTTTTTAATATTAACTATAAACTTCTTACGGAATAATGCTTTTAAACATGCCTTATTTCTTAAGGACCCCTATAACTATAATACTAATAAAACACCTTAATAACATGTATATCTTATAAATACAAAATATACAGCGGATACATTCTACGGCATATTCCTAAATATAAGAGCATTAGGAATTTTAACTACTAGCTAAGGCTAAGTTAATGCTCTAATAAAAATTATAAAGAACCTTATAATTAAATATTCTTCTAACTAAAGAATTATTACTTTTAAAGCTAGTACTATAACTTTAACTAGTATTTTAAAGCTTTTAATGATTTTTAGTATAATACCTTTTTATATGCTTAATAGTGCTATACTATTTTTATATTTTATTATAAATATAAATAAAATAGGTGTTAAACTTAATAATCTTAAGAATCTTTTAATTTAAAGAGATAAAAAAGTACCTATTATTAGGAAATAAGAATATTATTAGTAAATAGCTAGTTCTTAAGAACCTGCTATCTTTATGCTTTCTAAAACTAAAATCTATTAACTTTATTACTAATTTAGTCATTTATTAATTAACTAATTAAATAATCTTTTTACTAGGGCTAGTGAAGAATTTAATAAGGCTAATATAAGGAAAATTATATATACTTACCATTAATGCCAGATAAACGCAAAAGCTTTAAGTAGATTTAAATTTACTCTTAAAGATAATATTAAATTTAATTATAAGGTTCTTGTTAATATTATATAAATTAATAAAAAGCCGGCCTTATATATTATAAATTTAGTAATATTATTTTAAGCTACTCGCTTTCTTAAACCCTAATAATAAAAAGCTTAAGATATTTAAAATGCCCTTAAAGAGTGCTAAATTAATACATATCTTAAACCCTTAGACTAGATAGTTTATAATGCTAGAAGAAACTTTGCTTCTAGTAAATTTAGGTATTTAGCTTAACTATTATTAATTAATATTAATAAAGTCCCTATTAAGGCTTATAATAATATCGGAAAACTTAAGTAATATTATGCCCCTCTTTATAAAGCATATAATATTATTAGGACTAAAGCTAATAGTCTTCTCCTAAAAGAGTAAATACTTTAAATAGCTATTAAAGCAGTTAATAACTCTACTAGTCTTAATAGCCTTATTCCTACTTTCTTAGTCTTTAGAACCTATTTAAGGATAATAAATAATTTTCCCTTAAGCTTTATAATTACCTAAAAAGCTAAGATACTTTAAAAAGTAATAAATAAAGTAAGATGAGGTCTTATAAGGCACTAAGTCTATAATACTCTTAATACTTATAATAGCCTAATAACCCTGCTTATATATACTTTTCCTTTAAATTCTAATATATAAGTTTATTATAAAAAAAGCAGATAAACTAGCCCTTATAAGCTTCTCTTAATAAAAGGAAAGACTTATATTATTAAGATACCTTATAGCCTTATAAAGTTTTAGTTTATAGTTATTAAACTATATATAACCTTATTAAAAGTAAAATCTTCTTATAAAAAAGACCTAGTTTAAGGTAATAAACCCTTAAGTTTCTAAGAAATATAAGACTATAGCTTAAATAATTAAGGGTAAGAAGATGCTAAAATTAATAAAACTTATAAAAATCTAACTAATAAAGCAATAACCCTACTATAAAAAGAATATAAAAAACCCTAGAAAAACCCTTAGGTAAAGGCTTTTTTTACTAAGAAAGAAAAAGCTCACTTTTAGCTTATAATTAACCTTTATATATAAGAAAAAATAAATATACCTAATAAACCTTTTAAACTCTCTAATAAAGTAAAAATTAATGCTTTACTAGCTAGAAATATATTTAAATTTATAAAATTTAACTTATAAAGGTATAGAGGTAAAAGACTTTTCAGCTTATAAATAGTAAGAAAAGTTAAAGGCAAGGTAACTAACTCCCTATATAAAAAGTTATAATATATTATCTAAGGCTATAATAACTAAGGAAAAGAAGTTATTCTTATATAGTTCCTAATAATATAAAAAGCTAGTTAAAGGCTTATTATTACTCTTGCTTTATTATTAAAAAAAGAAGGCATTATAGCTTAGCTAAGGGATATTACCTAAGCATATATGCAGTTATAAATAAAGCTTAGTTATATAATTCTTATAAAGCTTTTAGTATAAATTACATACCTCTACCTATTAAATGTTATTATAGTTATAATAAAGCCGCTTTATAGAATTGCAGAAGTAGGTATACATTACTAGTTAATATACTTTAATTATTATTATTAAAAGCTATAGATAATAACCTTTATATATAACCCTTATCTCCTTATTTCTTCTAACAAAAACACCTGCTTTAGAATTATTAAAATGCAAACTAATAATACTTTAGGACTTAGTAATACTAAATTCTTTAATTACAAAGAAGTTAAATTAAAGAATACTAAATTCCTTATAAAGCTAAAAGAGAGGTTAATAATTTTAACACTATTCATATTTAATAGTTATATCTTAAGTAAGACTAATAATAATACCTTCTTTTTATAATAAAAGGTATAAAGAAGAAAGCTATTATAAGTTAATAACCTAACTAACTAAGCAAAATATATTAAATAATAAGTCTAAGAAGTATATATTACTTTAATATATTAACTTAAAGCATCTTATAATCTTTTTATTACTACCTAAGTCTAATAACTAGAATCTAATAATATTTTAAGGCTTAATAAAAGACTTTAATAGGAAATTAATAATTAGGACTATAGACTTTAATATATATTTCTCTTACTAGAAAACACTGCTTTTTATGTCTTTATTAACGGTTTTTTTATAAATAATAAAGACCTTAGCTCTTAACTAGGCTATATAATTATCCTAGGTAATAAAAGGAAGAATAATAATACCTTTAAATTCACCCTTAAAAGAAATATTATAATATATAGCTTAACTAAGTCTAAAAGAGTTATAAGAAATACTTTAGCTTTTAAGCTATATAGAATAGTTTAAGGTATTAATATTGCCTATATAATAAGCACTACCCTAAATATTATTACTAAGTAATTAAATAAGCTGAAAATTCTAATAATAATATGCACTAACTCTTTCTTACTTTATAAATATATTATTAAGCTAGGGATAATAAAGGAAAAGAGGCTAATAATTAATATTATAGCTTTAAGGTAGTTATATAAAAGGAGGGAAGTAGCTAAGATATAATGGATTAATAGTAATAATAATCCTGTAAATATAATAATAAAAGCTTTACTAAATAAAGCTCTTAAGACCTTTATAATAAAAAATAAAGTCTAAATCTATATAGAAAAATAGGTTAAAAGACCTATTATAAGAATTACTATAAAAGCCGCTGCTAAAGCCGCTAAAGATTAAAAAAGTCCTAATTCCTTACTAAATTTAACAGCAAATTAAGCGCCTAGTAAGGAGTTTAAATTTAATAAATTCAAACGTAATTATAAGCGCCTAATTTAATAGGATTAAACGCGGGAATTACACCCTTTAGCCCCCCCCCCTATAATACTTTTTACCTTTATAACCATTCGGCCTGGACTAATGAAAGTTATTTATTTAGAGGATGTTTTTCACTTTATTACCGGTTTATTAATATTTGATTATTAGAGCGTTTTATGCATTTTTTTTTAAAGCAATTCATTTTTAATAAAAAGAGAATTTATAAGTGTTAGAATTGCTTATATAAAGGATAGAAGGAATATGCCACATTAACTAGTAATTATAGGTTGTATATAGAATATACACACCCTAATTAGCTAGATTATAGGTTATGTAACCTGGGGCTGTATTATGGCCATAACACCATACCTTTACATCATAGCTTGCTTCTCTTCCTTTTAAGAATATAGATGAATTAATTATTGGATTACCCCCCCCCCTTATATTTTGCTACAGCATATGTAACCTGCGCGTTACCAACAGTAAGATAAGCAAATAAATACTAGTAAAAATAATATATATAGAAGTTATAGTAAGTAGTAACTAAGGTAGTAAAAAGGTAGAAATATATTATTTTTAAAAAGAAAAGGAATAATTAAAAATATATAGTTAGTAAGCTACTTAGGTCTAAAAAAAGCCTTTAAATATTAAAATATTAAGCTAAACTATATAATAAACTTTCCCTAGAAATATAATAAATCCTATCCTTATTTTAACTTAAAGGTAAGAAAAAGGTTAAGAAAGAAAAAAGCGAACAAGATAAAAAAGTCGACAACACCGCGGATACAATGCAGTATTACGCCTAAAACGAAAAAGAAGCATAAAATCAGATTCCTTATTATTAATTACCCCCTCTAGTAATAGCGCATTATATAAGGGAAGTAAGCAGCATAAGGGGTATAATAATTAATAAATTTTTATATAAATTTATAACTAATAAAGAATAAGGCACTACCTAAAAAGAAATATAATATTAAAAAGAGAATCCTAAAGTAATAATAGCATAAGAAAAACTAAAGAATAAAATAAAATTACTAAAGGAATTAATAATAAAAGTTATTTTAAAGATAAAAATAACAGAAGTATAGGCTTCTATTAGAACTTTTATATAAATTACTATAAATATAGAAGGGGAAATAGCCTAAGCAAGAACTAATATAGGAGGCCTACAGGCCTTAATTATAAAAGCAGTTAATAGTAAAGTAAAAACCATAGTTAAGAAGGCAGTTAAGGAGGTAATAAAGGCTGTTCTTAGGACTAGATTAGTAGTTAGGGGGACTTAGGTAAATATTATAGCTTATAGAGTTATAAGGCAGAATATAATAATACCTTTAGCCTAAATAAAGGGTATAGTAATACCAGCCTACTATTACCAGAAAGCACTAGTAAAGGAAAGTACTATTAGTAAGGCAGTTAGGAACAGATTGCTAGGAGAGATTATAAAGATAGTAAACAGTGCTATTAGTATAAAGGAGATAGTAGTAGCATGCTAATTATAAAGTAAAGACATAGTTATTATATTTATAAAAGCAGGGAGGAAATAAAAGGAAAATACGGCCTAGGTAGGAGTTACCTTTAAACCTAAGGCAGAAGTAAATAAAAAGATATTTAGTGTAATTATTAAGGGATTCCTAATATAATTAACAAACCATATTATAATTAAGAATATAAGGAAGAACATTAAAAAGAAGAATAGATTAAATATAGTAAAGATAATAGTATAAAAGCTAAGGGGAATAGTAATAAGGGCACTATTAGTAGTTAGTATTAAGGGCACTAAGGCAGTGAACAAACTATGCTATAGGGAAATAGTATACTAAGCAGAGATTTTTAATACTAAGCTATATAACAAGATAATCCACTTAAAGTAATATTATAACTACTATAAGATTAGATATATTACTAGATACTATAAGGAGAAAGCAAGATATAGCAGGTATACTGCTAGAAAATACCCTAAGAGAGAAAGGACTTACTTAACGTTAATAGGTAAGGTATAGGAGAGATGCTTAAAATATACAGGGGCATATCTAGTATAGTCTTAACTATACTTAGTAAGTAATAAGAGATAGTAGCAGGCTAGGGAGGCTTATGCTATAAGGCCGCTGTTCTTTTACAACCATTAGTCAGAGGTTATAATAGCTACTATAGGCAAGGGTTATTAGGGAGAAAAAACTAAGAGACTAATAAAAAGGCAGCTAAGAGAAAGGAGCATATAACTAAGGGGCCCTTCTATAAGACAAACCTATAAGCTAAGATTAGGATAACAGAGACCGGCAGAGGAAGGTATAATGCTAGCCTTTTTATAACTAACTAAAGGGCCAAACAATACCAGAGCCAGCCTAACCAGAGTGCTCTAAAGCATATAATAAAGTATATAATTAAGGTTATATACTAGAATATACAGAAGAAAAGCAATCTAGTATATTTAGTATTAGGGCATGATGTTAGCCCTAAGGTAATAGCTATCTAGGAACCAGAAGGCTATAATAATATACTACTAAATCTATCTTAAGAATACTATATATTAGTAATATATAGCAGAAGAATAGTGATTTATATATACTAGAAGGTTAAGATAGGACTTTAGATTATAAGGAGGGGGGAGGATTAGTATAGTATTAAGCTATATAGAGTAAAGGTATATAATATCTATTTCCTAGCTTATAAAAGGAAGTGGCAGACGCTTTTATAACACTTTGCTAATACTTAGGTAAAGGGCTAGAGTGTGTTTATAGGGGACTTTAACTAATATTACCCCTTATAGGATAAATTTAGCTAAATATCTCTAGGGCATAATAAGATATTAGAATTTATAATAAGGTAGCAACTTAGCCTAGCTATGCTGTTTAGGGAAGTAATAAGAAGAGAATATAGCAGCAGGGTTAGCACTATTAACCATATATAGACTACCCATAATGTTAGTATTAAATTCATTAGGCTAGTAGAAATCGCTAAATCTAACCATATACCCTAGCTTATTAGCATTAGGACAAACGAGAAATTAAGCAATAGCCTAGGGTTAGTCTGGGGTTAGAAGATAGTAGATAAGAACCTTATTATAGCAGAGGCTTTAAACAGGCTTAAAAAGAAGGGGTTAGAGCTTTTGCTATATAACTAGTAAAAAATCAATAACTATGTGCAATAGCTTACTTAATAGCTTATAGAAATAGCCAATATAGCAGCACCTAAGCAACCTTAAGAGCACAGTAAACCACAGCCTTAATAGAATAAAAGAATAAGGGATATAATAGTAAAGGCAAGACGTGCTAATAGGCAGTAGTAGTAATAATAGACGTAAAAAGCATAGCAGGCCTTAATAGAAGCTATAAAAAAACAGGATTATATTATCTTAAAGAAGAAGAGAAGCAGCTGATAACAGGCAGTTAGTAAATTATTTAGGTCTAAAGGGAGTCTTTAAACCTTAGAGCATTAGGCCTAGCTATAGAGTGGACTTCCTCCTAAAAGGCAACAGGTCCTACTACTAACCCAGCTAGGAGATGACAGCAGGGAGGAAATAGTAGAGGTTATATATAAGGGTAAGGCAAGGGCATTTATAAAGAGGTTTTTCCCTTTATTTATAGCTAGGGCTTTAGGTCTAGAGGTAGAAAAGGGAATAAGATACTATAATAATAATTAGGCAGTTCCTGTGTTTATAAAGAAGGAAATTAAAGAGATTATAAAGAATATAGCAAGTTAAAAAGCCCTAGGGCTAGATAAGCTGCTAACGGGTTTCCTTAAGCTATATAGAGCAGCCCTAATATTATATTTAACATGCCTTGTAAATGCTTGCTATAGTTTAGGATATTATCTGGCCTCCTTCTAATAAGTAAAGGTAGTAGTTTTATATAAACCTAGGAAGACCCCTAAGGAGTTAGGCAGACTAGGGGGGTAGAGGCTAATATTGCTATTAAATATAATAAGTAAAGTAATTAAAGGAGCTATTATAAGGAGAATTACTAATGTAGTAGAGAAAGGCTATATACTACCAGACATATAAATAGGTAATAGGGCTAGCAGGTTAATAGAGGTAGTACTAAGTACACTAAAAGAGGTTATAAAGATAGCATAGCATTACTAGGGGATAGTATTATTATTATAGCTAGATATTACTAGGGCATTTAATACTATTAGCTATAAATGATTGTGTTATACTATAAAGGAGTTAGAATTACTAGGGTAAATAGCTAGATAAGCATAGGGCTTTATGTTAGGAAAAAGAGTATAATTAGCGTTTAACGGATATATTACTAAGGAAATCTAAGTTACTACAGGGGTTTTATAAGGGTTACTAGCGTTTCTTATTCTCTTCCTGCTTTATATTATACTACTATATTAAAGATTAGCAAAGGTAGAATTAATATTAATGCTAGGGTTCTTAGATAATATAAATATTATAGTATATAAAAAAACAGCAAAGGAGACTAAAGTATAACTAAAAAAAGCCTAGAGAATATATAAAGAGTAGTTAAAGGAGTATAAGCTAAGGTTTAACCTAGGGAAGAGTAAGCTAATATACTTTATAAGGAAGAGACAGGCGATTATAATAATAATCTAACTTAAAAGAACAATAATACAACCAACTTAATTAGCATAATTCCTAGGGGTTTAGATTTACTAAAAGCTTTATTAGTTAACCTATATAAAGAAGGTAAATACTAAGTTGTTATAGCAGAAGTTAGCACTTATAGTGCTAGCTATATCTACATAGGGATACTAACTAAAGTATATAAGATCCCTTTATACACAGGTAATAAGAAGCATAATAGCCTATAAAGCCGGGATATACTATACCTATAGTAAGTTAGAAGGGGTAGCATAGGGGGTAGTAAAGGCTTTTATAAGGGAACAGAATAAATGCTTAAGGCGGGTTATAAGGGCATATAAGGCAACGCTAGTAATACTCTTAAAGATAAAAGTAATAGTACTACTAATAGATTTATACCTTAATTACATTAAGTAATAATTTTATTAAAGACTTAAGGATAGTAGTATAGGCAAGAAGATATAACAGGTATATAATTTAATAGCATTATAGCTATAACGCTAAGGAAGAGGCTATTAATATAACCATTATAAGGCGTTTCCTAATGCCCCCCCCCCCCTTCCTAGTAGCCTTATAGCTAGACAGGAATTAGAGAGGGAGTGGGAAAAACAGTAAATATAGTAAAGGCATAAGGCTTAAGTAAGAAGAGAACAGGCAAAAGTAATAGTAGTAAATAAGGAACCTAACTTTAAGAGTATAAAAAAGATAATAAAGCTTTATAATAGCCTGCTTAAGTATAAATCTACAGCCCTAATATAGCTTTAAACAGAAAAAATAAGGCTAAATGCCTTCCTTTATAATAAACAGGTGCCTAAGGTAATTTCACTAATATGTTAATACTAAGGAGGAAATAAGAATATCTACTACCTTATCTTATTATGCTTAGAATATAACCATTTAAGACTAATTCTAGTAGTGCCTATAATAAGAGATTTATAAGAACTTAAAGCAGTGCTTAATAATAAAAAGCTAGCACTAAATATTATAAAGTAGGTGCTTTTAACTAGGTAACTTTAGTAGTATAAGTTAGTAGAGGAGCTTAGTAAGGCATGGCAGATATATAATAATAAGGCTAAAAAAGGGACCAGAGGCAACG
Source organism: Aciculosporium take MAFF-241224 (assembly GCA_000222935.2). Classification (NCBI taxonomy): domain Eukaryota; kingdom Fungi; phylum Ascomycota; class Sordariomycetes; order Hypocreales; family Clavicipitaceae; genus Aciculosporium; species Aciculosporium take. Next base: position 6,830 of record AFQZ01000636.1, on the reverse strand, counting down.
GAAATAATAAAATAGAGAAGGAAGAGCTAGACTAGGAGGGAAGGTGCTTATAGGGGGTTTTTACTAATATACTAACCTTTTATATAAAGTATAACTATACTTTTATTATTATTTGTAGTTCTGGGGAACTAGCAGATATCTTATACTAATAGTTAGAAATAATAAAGACTTTATACCAGAGGCTTAGTAGGAGCTATATAGAAGAATATAGGTTTTCTCCCCTATCTTAGGGTTTTTCCTATATTAAGAAGTTAGTTAATGGACTAGTTAGTGGCTCTAGCTACCTAGCGTATATGAATAATAATAATAAAGGTTAAGAAAATAACTTATAAAAAAAAAACTAAAGTACTTATAAAGAAATTATTCTTTTTATCTTTAGCTAGAGAACTAAGGCCTAATATAAGAATAATATAGCTTAATAGCTAAGCTAAGAAGTATAATAAGCCTTTAAAGATTATAAAAACTAAGATTAAAAATATATTAAAGAATATAATAAGCTAAAAAGCATTAGGACTTAATAAGCTATTAATAAGGTTTTTAAAGGTATATAAAGTAATACTATTAATATATCTTACCTACTTAGCTAATACTTATTACTAATTTAAATACTACTTAGCTTTCTTTTAAAAAGATTAGAATAATAATGCTTTAAAAGCTAGGGAGAACTATTAAGTAGCTTCATAGGTTAGGGGGCTAAAGACTTATTTTACTACTTAATACCTTAAAGAAAATAATTAAAAAAGCTATAGTAAGGTAAATTATACTTATAGCAAAAGTAAGTAATATACTATTAAAATTATAAATAAGTAATAAGGCTAATAGGTTTATAAAGATAGTACTTAATATATTAAAAGAGGTTATATATACTGCTTAGTATTATTATAAAATAGCCTTGCTTTTATAGCTAAATATTATAAGAGTATTTAATATAATTAGCTATAAGTAGTTAATATATATAATGAAAGATCTAGACCTTTTTATATAAATGTTAAAATAAGTTTATAGCTTTACACTAAGCTATATAATATAATTAGTATTTAATATCTAAGTAATAGGAAATATATAAATTATAGCAGGGGTATTATAAGGATTTTTTATATTTTTAATTTTATTTCTTTTTTATATTGCTTTATTATATAAATACCTTATTATAAGAAACTTAATAATAATACTAGAATTCTTAAATAATATAAATATTATAGCTTATAAGTATATATTAAAAGAAATATAATACTAACTTAAGAATATATAAGAAATTTATAAAGAATAATTAAGGGAATATAAGCTATAGTTTAATTTAAAAAAAAGTAAATTAATATACTTTATAAGAAGAAGGCATATCATAATAATACCTATTTAACTTAGTATTATTATAATATAGCTAATATATTTTATATACTTCTTAAGGATTTAAATATATTAAAAGCTATACTAATTAATACATATATAAAAGGTTAATATAAAGCTAGTAAAATAAAAGCTTACCCTTATAGTGCTTATTATATTAGTATAAGAATACTAACTTAAGTATATATAGTTCTTATATATATTAGTTATTTAAAGTATAATTACTTATAAGGTAAGTATTTTTTATACTTATAATAAGGCTAAAAAAGTAATAAAATAATTACTTATATTAAGTTACTAAAGCTTATAAAGCTATATTAATAGCCCTTCTTAAAACTAAGTTAGTAATCTTACTAGTTAATATTTACTTAAACTATATTACTAAAAGATTTTACTAAAGGCTAAAGAATAAGGGCATAAGTAAGTAAATTTAATAAGCTTATATAATAATAATATTATAGTTATGATATAAGGAAAGGGGCTACTTAAGAAAACTATATAAAGCCTTTTTAAAGGCCTTTCTTTTCCTACTAAATAGCTTAAGTATAAAGTAAGAATTAAAAAAAATTAAAAAAAAGATAATTAAAGTAAAAAAATAATATAAAAGTAAACAAAGGCTAGACTAAAACAATAATAATAAATATTAAGCTATACTTTAAGAGTATAAAGAAGGTTACTTATTTTTATAAAAGCTTACTTAAGCATAAGTTAACTACTCTTATTTAACTATATATAAAAAAAATAAGGCTTAATATTTTTCTTTATTAATAATAAGTACTTAATATATTCTTATTATAATATTACTATTAAACTAAAAAAGAAAATATTTATTATTTTATATTAAGCTACTTAAGGTATAATAACTTATACCTTATTACTATAGTGTTAATAAGAAACCCTTAAGAGCTTTACATAGCCTTAAATAATAAGAAGTAAGTACTAAATATAGTAAGATAAGTATTATTAATAAGTAAGCTTTAGTAATATTAGTTAGTAAAAAGGCTTTAATAAAAATAAAATAAGGGGAGACTTAGAAATAAGTTAAAAGCCTTAAAAAATATAGTTAAGAAAAGGAAGTGTTATGGTATAATCCGTAACGGTGGATCCCTACATATAGATGAGAGATTCATTATGTAGCTAGTAAAGAGATAAACAACTTATACTATATACTTAACTATATAACTTAATAATAGTATATACTGGTGCATTTAATGACCCTTTTATAATAATATTAATAACAGCTTTATAGTTACTTTTAACTAACTATGTAATGAATTTAATATATAATAACTAGTAGTAATTGCTTATGTCCTTTATATAAGGCCTTAGCTAGAAATTAAGGATTTACTGCTTTTATTAGTAAGACATTAAAATTAAATAATAGGATTACTGGTTCTTAATAGGCAAGACTTTATAGTTAAAACGCTAGGATTATTATTATTAATAAGTAAGGTAATTAGGCTAAAACGTTAGATTTATTACCTTATAAGCAAAGCTTTTAGCGAAAAGATGAGAAAGATTTAACAAAACTTATATTTAGATTAATAAGTTAGTACTAATAATTAAACTACTAGGTGCTAGATATAACTATTACTAAGGAAGAAATCGACTATATTTATTAACTTTGTAAATATATTGTCACGGTTGGAGGTCTACTAGTGGAGTGAAGGCTGTGGTTAAGCATACTTATAGCTATATAGCTGTAGGTAGGGTTAGTAATGTGAATACTATATTTACTAGCCTCTCTATCTCTTTATAAGGCCTGTCCCCTTATATACCTATGTATAGCTAGGGCGTGGCTTACCCTAGTAGGTCTCTATACTCTTATGCTCTTATCTTATAACTCTCTTAATAGAGAGCGCCTCCTCTTGTTTATAATTGTCCTTAATTACTATAGGTTGTTCTAAGCCTTAGTTTCTACTCTCTTATAACTCCCTTACTATAACCTAGCAAGCCTTTTTTCTTAAATTTATAACTTATATGTTATTATTTGTTATAACTTTACTAAACGCGTATATATTATGCTAAGCCTACCCTGCTTCCTATCTTTTTAATAGTAAATCTAATCTTATAATAACCTTATAATAAGGTCTTTACTAGGTTTTAGTTTATACTTATTCTTAATATTAACTCTATAATATTACTAAGCCTGCTAGACCTAAAGCTGTTTTTTCTTATTACTTGCAATTTACTTTTAACTCTTTCTTATTATTAAAGCTGCCTTACTCTACTTATATTAGCTTATAGCTTATTGCTTTATTATAGTATTAATACTGCTTATAAAGAAATTGCTCCTAGGTACCTTAGTGCTTAATTATATAAATAACGTTGTTAATCTAGGTATATGTATTAGATTAGTAGCCTAACTATTTAGCTATAAGAAGGTCTTTTCTTCTCTTTCTTTAGCTTATTTTTTCCTTTTTTCTTTATTATTATTTACTTATATATTATCTCTTATTACTACTATGTCTTTGCTTTCTTATAGCTTAGCTGCTATTATTACTCCCTTTTTATTAATATATATATAGATTTTAATATTATTATTATTTCCTTTATTTATCCTATTTATCTAGTAAGTTATATGCTTAATACTATATATATACTACTTACTTATAACTAATAATTACTAGCTATTATGCCTTATGCTAGTTAATCTCCTGCCTCTTTTACTATAGCTTCCCCTCCTCCCCTTAGTAAGCTAGATATTATAATACCTATCTTTAGAGTTAGTTAGTATATTATTTAAATACTTATATTCTTAGGTTATAGCTGACTTACTACTAGTGTCTAAAAAATTCCTTATTATTATTATAGCTATATAGTAGTAACCTAGTAGATCTTCTTAAAGTTTAATAATACTAAACCTATTTACCTTCTTAAATATATTACTATCCCTAAGCCTTATAGGAAGATATATAACAATAAATATACTACTTATACTTTACTATTCTAATACTAATTATTATAGCCTATAGTATTAAATACTTTTATTACTTAAGAAATAATAAGGAGTATAGTAGTGTTAGTTCCCTATAATTATTCTTATTCTAGTTACTGCTAATTAGCTGCTAAATACCTGCTTAAATTAGTGTTTTTTACTGGAAAATATTTAAAAAAGTAAAGAAAAAGACTAATAGTATTTACTACTATTAAATACCTATAAGTTTATTGCTTAATTATAGTTAATCCGCTGCTAATAATTCCTAGGGTATTATAAGTGCATAGGCGAATTTAGCTGCTATAATAGCTAAAATAAAAAATTCTAATATTTATAGACGTGCTTAATGCATGCGTCTTTAGGCAGACGTTAAGCTTAAGCTTAAGAATAATAAGCACGCTATAATCTTATAAGGCATTGCTTATACTATTATGCTTATATAAATAGAGATTACTAACTGCTTATAATATATCTATACCTATAGTAAGAATATATATATCTTTTAGTCTATTTATAACTTTATAATAACTAACTTATTACTAGCTATATAAGCTTACTATAAGGAAGACTCCCCTTACTATATATATTATACCTATAACTATCCCTTATGCTATATTGGAATTACTTAGTATTAAATCTAACTTTATAAGTGCTAATAAATCTAATAATAGCTCTAAATAAGAGTAGCTTATTAGTAGTAAGGTTATAATGCTTTTAGTAGCTATTAGTTTAGTATTAATAGGGATAAGTATCTTTAAGTATTACTAATATCTCCTGTAATGTGTTATGTATATACTTTACTATTTTATTATTATTTTTCTTTTATAATTTATTATAATGTTTTATATATTAAAGTTTCTTTTTAGTACTTAGGAATTCTCTAATTTATTATAGCCTTTTTACTTTACTAAGTATTTATATTACTTACCTTAATACTTATATATTATAATTTGCTTAACCTTATATAATTTTTAGTTATAAATAGGTAGCTGTAATATTACTATAGCCTCCTTAGGATTTAGACCTTTATATAGCTCTAAACTTATAATATTAAATATATTATATAAGCGTATATTATCTAGGAGCTTTAAATAGTAGACCAGTTTATATGCGCTTACTTTCTATAAAACTCTAAAAGGTTTTAAATACTTTACTATAAGCTTTTTACTTAGTTGTTAAAGGTTAATGTTTTTAGTTAATAAAAGCATATAGTTACCTAGCGAAAAACTTATTAAGCCTCTTTTCTTATTATAGTGCTTTATATACTATTTTTAAGTTATATAAAGTAGCTGCTTAGTTGCCTTATATTGTTATTATAATTCTTATACCCTTGTATTTGCTTATGTATTTATAATATCTAGTGCTTTTATAATATAGTCTAGGCCCCTTAGCTAATAACCTTATAATAACTCTACTAAAGAGTAGCTATAAGCTAAGTGCTTACTAGTATTATAAGTATATTAAGCTAAATATAAGTAGTTTTTTTAGTTTATTTGCTCTTATACTCTAAATACTCTAAGGTAGTGCTTTAAAACTTAGTTAACCCTTTTTATTTATTTGTTTATTTATAAGTAAAAAGCAGTACTAAGTAGTTACTTAGTTACTAATAAGTAGCAGAAGGTTCTCTAAAAACTACTAATAAATATTATCCCTTTATTTAAGATAATTCCTTTTAGTGTGCTATAGTTCTTAAATATATGCTTAAGGAAGATAGTAGTAAGGTTACTACTTATTATCCTTATAAATATAGCTATATATAGCATATATTTTAAAAATCAATTTATAATAATAAGAATTATATTATGCTCCTTTTTACTAGCTTGTTTTATTAGGGGAAGGCTAATAATAAAGTTTATAGAAATCTCTTGAAAAGGTCTGCTAGGGATTAGTAGTATAGCTAACTTATTATAAGGTTAGTATAACCTAGGCTTATTAACTTAATAGTTTAAGCATAAGCTTATATAGTTTTTTATATCTTTTTATAATCCTAGCTAGTAGTACTATTTAGCTACGTTATAGATTATCTTGCTTATACCCTAGTGTTTTACTATAAGGTTATTATAAATAAGCATTAGAATTTCTATATATATTTTTATTAATATATATACCCTTATATTAAAATATAGTAAACTGTTTTTATTAATTACTTAGTGCTTTTTAACTATTATATTACTGCTACTAAGTAGTGCTATTTACGTTTTATATAATAAATCTTGTTTTTATACTTTTTAGATTACTATTATAATAGGTTTACTTAATAGCTCTTTAGTATATTTCATAGCATTTTATCTTTTAATTACTATTAGTTTTACTACTAGATTACTACATACCTGTATAAACTATGTTTATAAATACATAGCTAGGGAGGTTTTCTTACTATATGCTTACTTTAAACTCTTAAATACTATATTATTAAATAGGGTTACTATTAATATACTACTTAAATATATAGCTCTTATACTGCTTAGATATATAGCTAGGGAGGTCTTTTTACTACTAGCTTGCTTTAAACTCTTAAATACTATATTATTAAATAGGGTTACTA
>AFQZ01000637.1:0-28946 GCA_000222935.2 Aciculosporium take MAFF-241224 | reverse complement strand
AAACCACTAAGACCGACCAGAGCATACGTCATCCTGCTTCCAAGGAATTCCACACAATTCTACAGGGCGTATCTCCCTGGTTTCTTCCCATTATTATTCATGTACGCTAGGTAGCTAGAGCCACTAACTAGTTTATCAACTAACTTCTTAATATAGGAAAAACCCTAAGATAGGGGAGAAAACCTATATTCTTTTATATAGCTCCTGCTAAGCCTTTAATATAAAGTCTTTATTGTTTTTAACTATTAGTATAAGATATCTGCCAGTTCCCCTAGAACTGCAGACAATAATAAAAGTATAGTTGTGCTTTATATAAAAGGTTAGTATATTAGTAAAAACCCCCTATAAGCACCTTCCCTTCTAATCCGGCTTTTCCTCCTTTATTCTATTATTTCTATTACCTCTAGTCCCATTTTTAGCCTTAATATTACGTATCTGCCACACCTTACAAAGCTCCTCTGCTAACCTATACTGCTAAAGTCGCCTAGTTAAGAGCACCCACTTTATAATATTTAGTGCCAGCTTCTTATTATTAAGTGCCGCTTTAAGTTCCCGCAGGTCTCTTATTACTAGTACTACTAGAATTAGCCTTAGATGGTTATGTTTTAGGCATAACAGGATAAGGTGGTAGATATTCTTATCTCCTCCCTAGTATTAATATATTAGTAATATTACCTTAGGCACATATCTGTTATAAAGGAAGGCATTCAGCCCTATTTTTTCCGTTTAAAGCTGCACTAGGGCTGTAGATTTATGCTTTAGCAGGCTATTATAGAGCCTTGCTATCTTTTTTATACTCTTAAAGTTAGGTTCCTTATTTACTACTATTACTTTTGCCTATTCTCTTCTTACCTAAGCCTTATGCCTCTGCTATATCTACTGTTTTTCCCACTCCCTCTTTAATTCCTATCTGTGATGGATTCGAGCTTAAGGCTCGGATCTTTATAGTCGGAAGAATAACCATATTACAGAAGCTAAACTTTACAAGCTATATAAGCAATATAAGTTAGGCATGCATATTAATATACTTTAAGTCGGCCTCTTAACTTAAGCTTTATACTAGCTAATCAGACCTTATATATATCTAGGTCTATCTTACTCTGGCCTCTTTACTTAGGCTATATAATAGTAAATAGAATAAGCTATAAAGGCAGGAGTTCTATAAGGATTATAGATCTTTTCTTTCTCTTCTCCCTTAAGAAGATTATTCTTATTTATAATTACTAATACTATAGTTATATATTAGCTAGACTATAATATATAATCTTCTTCCAAAAGTCAACGGAACACCGCGGATACGACGCGGTATTACGCCTAAAACAAAAAAGAAGCACAGAATCAGATTCCTTATTATTAATTACCCCCCCTAGTAATAGCGCATTATATAAGGGGAGTAAGCAGTATAAGGGGTATAATAATTAATAAATTTTCATATAGATCTGTAACTAATAAAGGATAAGGCACTACCTAGGAAAAAACGTAATATTAAGAAAAGAATTCTAGAGTAATAATAATATAGGAAAAACTAAAGAATAAAATAAAATCACTAAAGGAATTAATAATAAAAGTTATTCTAAAGGCAGAAATAACAGAAGTATAGGCTTCTATCAGAACTTTTACATAAATTACTATAAATACAGGAGAGGAGATAGCCTAAGCAAGAACTAATACAGGAGGCCTATAGGCCTTAATTATAGAAGCGGTTAGTAGCAGAGTAAAAACCATAGTTAAGAAGGCAGTTAAGAAGGTAATAAAGGCTGTTTATAGGACTAGATTAGTAGTTAGGGGGACTTAAGTAAATATTATAGCTTATAGAGTTACAGGGCAGAATACAATAATACCTTTAGCCTAAATAAAGGGTATAGCAATACTAGCCCGCTATTACCAGAAAGCACTAGTAAAGGGAAGTACTATTAGTAAGGCAGTTAGGAACAGATTACTAGGAGAGATTATAAAGGCAGTAAATAATGCTATTAGTATAGAGGAGGTAGTAGCAGCATGCTGATTACAGAGTAGAGATATAGTTATTATGTTTATAAAAGCAGGGAGAAAATAAAAGGAAAACACGGCTTAAGTAAGAGTTGCCTTTAGACCTAAGGCAGAAGTAAACAGAAAGATGTTTAGTGTAATTATTAAGGGATTCCTAATATAATTAACAAACCACATTATAATTAAGAATATAAGGAAGAACATTAAAAAGGAAAATAGATTAAATACAGTAAAGATAATAGTATAGAAGCTAAGAGGAACAGTAATAAGGGCATTATTAGTGGTTAGTATTAAGGGCACTAAGGCAGCAAACTAACTATGCTATAGGGGAATAGTATACTAAGCAAAGATTTTCAATGCTAAGCTATATAACAAGATAATCCACCTAAAGCAATATTATAACTACTATAAAATTAGATATATTACTAGATACTATAAGGAGAAAGCAAGATACAGCAGGTATGCTGCTAGAAAACACCCTAAGAGAGAGAGGACTTGCCTAACATTAACAGGCAAGGTATAGGAAAGATGCCTAAATTATGCAGGGGCATATCCAGCATAGTCTTAACTATACTTAGTAAGCAATAAGAGATAGCAGCAGGCCAGGGAGGCTTATGCTATAAGGCTGCTGTTTTTCTATAACTATTAGTCAGAGGTTGTAACAGCTACTATAGGCAAGGGTTATTAGGGAGAAGAAACCAGGGGACTAATAGAGAGGCAGCTAAGAGAAAGGAGTATATAACTAAGAGGCCCTTCTATAAGATAAACCTATAAGCTAAGATTAGGACAACAAAGACTAGCAGAGGAAGGCATAATACTAGCCTTTTTATAGCTAACTAGAGGGCTAAACAATACTAGAGCCAGCCCAACTAGGGTGCTCTAAAGCACATAATAAAGTATATAATTAAGGTTATATACTAGAATACACAGAAGAAAAGCAATCTAGTATATCTAGCGTTAGGGCATAACATTAGCCCTAAGGTAATAGCTATCTAAAAACTAAAAGGCTATAATAGTATACCACTAAATCCATCTTAAGAACACTATATATTAATAATATACAGCAGAAGAATAGTAATTTATATATACTAAAAGGTTAAGACAGGACTTTAAACTATAGGGAGGGAGGAGGATTAGTATAGTATTAAGCTATATAAAGTAAAGATATATAATATCTATTCCCTAGCTTATAAAAGGGAGTAGCAGATGCCTTTACAACACTTTACTAATACCTAGGCAAAGGGCCAGAGTGTATTTATAAGGGACTTTAACTAATATTACCCCTTATAAGACAGATTCGGCTAAATATCTCCAGGGCATAATAAGATATTAGAATTTATAATAAGGTAGCAACTTAGCCTAGCTATGCTGTTTAGGGAAGTAATAAGAAGAGAACATAATAGTAAGGACAGCACTATTAACTATACATAGACTACCTATAACGTTAGTATTAAATTCATTAAGCTAGTAGAAATCGCCAGATCTAACCATATGCCCTAGCTTATTAGTATTAGGACAAACAAGAAATTAAGTAACAGCCTAGGGTTAGTCTGGGGTTAGAGGACAGCAGATAAGAACCTTATTATAGCAAAGGCTTTAAACAGGCTTAAAAAGAAGGGGTTAGAGCTTCTGCTATATAACCAGCAAGAAATTAATAACTATACGCAGTAGCTTACCTAATAGCTTATAGAGATAGCTAATATAACAGCACCTAAGCAACCTTAAGGGTGCAGTAAACTACAGCCTTAGTAGAATAAAAGGGTAAGGGACATAATAGCAGAGGCAAGACATGCTAATAGGCAGTGGCAGTAACAATAGACATAGGAAGCATGGCAGGCCTTAATAGAAGCTATAAAAAAACAAAATTATGTTATTTTAGAGGAAAAAAGAAATAGCTAGTAACAGGTAGTTAGCAAGTTATCCAGGTCTAAAGGGAGTCTTTAGACCCTAGAGCATTAGGCCTAGCTATAGAGTAGACTTCCTCCTAAAAGGCAACAGGTCCTACTACTAACCTAGCTAGGAAATAATAGCAGAAAGGAGATAGTAAAGGTTATATATAAGGGTAAGGCAAGGGCATTTATAAAAAGGTTCTTCCCTCCATCTATGGCTAGGGCTTTAGGTCTAGAGGTAGAGAAGAGAACAAGATACTATAATAATAATTAGGCAGTTCCTGTGTTTATAAAGGAGAAAATTAAAGAGGTTATAAAGAATATAGTAAGTTAAAAAGCCCTAGAACTAGACAAGCTGCTAACAGGTTTCCTTAAGCTATATAAAGCAGCCCTAATATTATATTTAACACGCCTTGTAAATGCTTACTATAGCTTAGGATATTATCCAGCCTCCTTCTAATAAGCAAAGGTAGTAGTTCTATATAAACCTAGGAAGTCCCCTAAGAAGTTAGGCAGACCAGGGGGGTAGAGGCCGATATTGCTATTAAACATAATAAGTAAAGTGATTAAGGGAGCTATTATAAGGAGGATTACTATTATAATAAAGAAAGGCTATATACTACCAGACATATAAATAGGCAATAGGGCTAGCAGATTAATAGAGATAGTACTAAGCATGCTAAAAGAGGTTATAAGAACAGCGTAGCATTACTAGGGAATAGCATTATTACTATAGCTAGATATTACTAGAGCATTTAATACTATTAGCTATAAACGATTAATCCATACTATAAAGGAGTTAGAACTGCCAGGGTAGATGGCTAGATAGGCACAGGGCTTTACATTAGAAAGGAGAGCATAATTAGCATTTAACAGACGTATTACTAAGGAAATCCAAGTCACTGCAGGGGTTCCGCAAGGGTCGCCGGCGTCTCCTATCCTCTTTTTGCTTTATATTATGCTACTATATCGCAGACTAGCAGCGGCGGAATTAACGTTAACATTAGGGTTCTCGGATGATATAAACATTATAGTATATAGAAAAACAGCAGAGAAGACAAAAGTATAACTAGAAAAAGCCTAGAAAATATATAAGGAGTAGTTAAAGGAGTATAAGCTAAGGTTTAACCTAGGAAAGAGCAAGCTAATGCACTTTATAAGGAAGAGGCAGGTAATTATAACAATAATCCGACTTAGAAGAGCAATAATACAACCGACACAATTAGCGCGATTTCTAGGGGTTTAGATTTACCAGAAGCTTTATTAGTTAACCTATATAAAGAAGGTAAATGCTAAATTGTTATAGTAAAAATTAGTACTCATGGCACTAGCTATGTTTACATAGGGATGCCGACTAAAGTGTGCGAGATCCCTTTATATACAGGTAATAAGAAGCATAATAGCTTATAAAGCTAGGATATACTACACCCGTAGCAAGCTAAAAGGGGTAGCACAGGGGGTAGTAAAGGCATTTATAAGGGAACAGAATAAATGCTTAAGGCAGGTTATAGGGGCATATAAGGCAATACTAGTAATACTCTTAAAGACAGAAGCAGCAGTACTACTAGTAGATCTATACCTTAATTACATTAAACAACGATTCTACTAAAGACTTAAGGATAGTAGTATAGGTAAGAAGATATAGCAGGCCTGTAATTTAATAGCATTGCAGCTATAATGCTAAGGAAGAGGCCGCCGACGTAATCACTATAAGGCATTTCTTAATGCCCCCCCCCCCTCCCTAGCAGCCTTACAGCTAAATAGGAATTAGAGAGAGAGTAGGAAAAACAGTAGATCTAGCAAAGGCATAAGGCTTAGGTAAGAAGAGGACAGGTAAAAGTAATAGCAGTAGATAAGGAACCTAACTTTAAGAGCATAAAAAAGATAGTAAAGCTTTATAATAGCCTGCTTAAGTATAAATCTATAGCCCTAGTTTAGCTTTAAACAGAAAAAATAGGGCTAAATACCTTCCTTTATAATAGACAGGTACCTAAGGTAACTTCACTAATATGCTAATACTAGGGAGGAAATAAGGATATTTACTACCTTATCCTGTCATGCCTAGAATATAACTATTTAAGACTAATTCTAGCAGTACCCATAATAAGAGATCCACAGGAACTTAGGGCGGCGCTTAATAATAAGAAGCTAGCACTAAATATTATAAAGTAGGTGCTTTTAACTAGGCAACTTTAGCAGTACAGGTTAGCAGAGGAGCTTAGTAAGGCATAGCAGATACGTAATAATAAGGCTAAGAAAGGGACTAGAGGCAACGGAAACAACAGAATAGAGGAGGAAAAGCCGGACTAAAAGGGAAGGTGCTTATAGGGGGTTTTTACTAACATACTAACCTTTTATATAAAGCACAACCACACTTTTATCATTATCTGCAGTTCCAGGGAACTGGCAGATATCTTATACTAATGGTTAAAAATAATAAAGACTTTATATTAAAGGCTTAGCGGGAGCTATATAGAAGAATATGGGTTTTCTCCCCTATCTTAAGGTTTTTCCTATATTAAGAAGTTAGTTAATGAACTAGTTAGTGGCTCTAGCTACCTAGCGTACATAAATAATAATAATCTTCTTCCTTTTATCTTTATTTCAGAAACCTTTATGGGTTTTATAGAGAGGTAACATTTAACATAAATGAAACATAATAGGGCATAATACGGCCTAATATAGCAGGCAATTCAGCAGGGATAGACGCTATATAGGAATTAATAAGGCTTTAACATATTATAGCTATACACAAGCAAATAAACTAAAGTACTACTAACTAAGTTATAATACTATTTAAGCAGCTTAGGATTATAACTACTTTGGCCACACCCTCTACCTAGGGTATAGGCACCTTAGGCGCAGGCAGATAACATAAAGATCCTCTAATAAAGAAAAAACCTAAGAAGAAGCCCCTTAATATAAGTAACCTATATAACGGGAATTAAATTAAATACCAGGCGTAGCGCAACCTTTTAGCTTACAAACTGTAAGCTAATAGCGACTTTATTAGGAGCGCTTAGGATAAATAGTGTTTTATATACTAATATCTATTAGCTAAGGTTAGGGCCTGGGTTGCTTCTTTCTTTAAAGCTAAAGAAACCCTTAGTTACTTCTTAGATAATTTTTTAGAATATCTTAACTCCTTATTTATAAACCCTTATTAATAGAAACATACTATTACTAAACTTAACTAAGTAGAATAATACTTAAGCAAAAAATTTAATAATTTTTTTATCTGTTTTAAATAAAAATTAGTTCTTACTAAAGAATATAAATAAGCAGATTCTATTAAATTATTAAAACTATGCATAGCCTTAAATAAAAAGATGCGTAATTTCTGTGTAGGGCAGGATATTCCCTATACTAATTATAAATAGGCAGTAGTAAGACTTTAGGGTATTACCCTTAATATTAAGTCTTATAACCTAGAAGAATAATTAAAGACTAAATACAGAGGGCAAACTAGATTTCCTTTAGGCGCATTTTATAAAAAGGACAGGGATATATAAATAATAGGAGTAAATATTATGTCTTCCATAGGGCACTAAAACGCAGGCAAAACCCGTGCTAAGTAGATATTAGCAGAAACAATACAGGCCTATAGAGATAATAACTAATATCTGTATTATAGTACTACTAGCTACTAGGCAAAGGCTTGCTACCTCCTTCTAGCATATTATCCAGATTCTAATATTTACGTTATAAAAATTGTTGGTAACGCTCAGGTTACAAGTATGCTACAGCATAAATATAGGGGGGGGGGTTTCAATAATCAATTCATCTATATCTCTAAAAGAGGGGAAAAAGCAGGCTATAATACAGAGGTGTGGTGTTGTGGCCACGGTACAGCCCCAGGTTACATAACCTGTAATCCAGCTAATTAGGGTGTGTGCATTCTGTGTATAACCTATAATTCCTAGTTAATGCAGCGTATCCCTTCTATCATCCATACAAGCGATTCTAATACTTACAAATTCTCTCTCTGTTAAAAAAGAAAAGGAATTGCTATAAAAAAATGCATAAAACGCCCCAAATAATCAGATATTAATAAACAAGTAATAAAGCGAAAAACATCCTTTAAATGAATAACTTTTATTAGTCCAGGCCAAATGGTTATAGAGGCAAAGAGTGTTATGGGGGGGGGGGGGCCAAAGAGTGTAATTCCTGCGTTTAATCCTACCAAATTAGGCGCTTATAATCGCGTTCGAATTCATTAAATTTGAGCTCTTTATTAGGCGCTTAATTTGTTGTTAGATTTGGTAAGGAATTAGGACTTTTTCATTCTTTAGCAGCTCTAGCAGCGGCTCTTACGGCAATTCTTGCAACAGGTCTTTTAACCCATCCTTCCACATAGATTCAGGCTTTATTCTTTGTTATAAAGGTCTTAAGAGCTTTATTTAGTAAAGCTTTTGTTATTACATCCGCAGGATTATTATTACTATTAATCCAGCGTATCTTAGCCACTTCCCTCCTCTTATATAACTGCCATAAAGCTATAATATTAATCATTAGCCTCTTTTTCTTTATTATCCCTAGCTTAACAATACATTTATATAGTAAGAAAGAGTTAGTACATATTATTATCAGAATTTTCGGCTTGTTTAATCGGTTAGTAATAATATTTAGAGTAGTGCTTATTACGTAAGCAATGTCAACACCTTAAACCATCCCATATAGCTTAAAAGCTAATGCACTTCTCGTGACTCTTTTAGATTTTATTAAGCTGTATATTATGATATTTCCTCTAAGGGTAAATTCAGAGGTATTATTATCCTTCCTTTCATTGCCTAGGATGATTACATAGCCTAGTTAAGAGCTAAGGTCTTTATTATTTATAAAAAAACCGTTAATAAAGACATAAAGAGCGGCGTTTTTTAGTGAGAGAGATATATATTAAAGTCCACGGTCTTGATTATTAATTTGCTATTAAAGTCTTTTATTAAGCCTTAAAACATTATTAGATCCTGGATGTTAGACTTAGGCAGTAACAGAAAGATCATAAGATGCTTTAGGTTAATATATTAAAGCAATGTACGCTCCTTGTGCTCGCTATTTAATATATTTCGCTTGGTCAGTCAGGTCATTAACTTATAATAGCTTCCTTCCTTATTCCTTTTATTGCAAAAAAAAGGTATTATTATTAACTTCACTTAAAATGCAACTATTGAACATTAATAGTATTAAAATCGTTAACCTCTCTTTTAGCTTTACAAGGAATTCGGCGTTTTTCAACTTAACCTCTTTATAATCAAAAAACTCAGTATTGCTAAGTCCTAAGGTATTATTAGTCTGCATTCTAATAATTCTAAAATACAAGCTTTTGCTAGAAGAAATAAGAAAATAAGGGTTATATGTAGAGGTTATTATCTGTAGTCTTTAATAATAATAATTAAAATACGTTAACTACTAATATGTACCAGCCTCTGCTATTCCGTATAGTAGCTTAATTACAACCATAATGACGTCTAGCGGGTAAAGGTGTGCAATTTATACTAGAAGCTTCACAAGAATTATGCAATTAAGCTTTATCTATAACTGTATATATGCTTAGGTAATATCCCTTAGCTAAACCATAATGCCTTCCTTTTTTAATAAGGGAGCAAGGGCAATAATAAGCCTTTAACTAGCTCTTTAAATTATTAGGGACTGCATGAGAATAACCTCTTTCCCACGGTTGCTATAGCCTTAGATAACATATTATGACTTTTTATACAGGGAGTTAGTTACCTTGCCTTTAACTTCTCTTACCATTTACAAGCTAAAGAGTCTTTTGCCTTTATGCCTTTACGGGTTAAATTTTATAAATTCAAACATATTCCTTACTAGTAAAGCATTAATCTCTGCTTTATTAGAGAGTTTAAAAGGTTCTCTGGGTATATTAATTTTTCCTTGTGTATAAAGGTTAATTATAAGTTAAAAATCGGCCTTTTCTTTCTTAGTAAGAAAAGCCTCTGCTTAAGGGTGTTTCTAGGGTCTTTCACGTCCTCTTTATAGTAGAGTTATTAGGTTATTAAGGGGGTTTTTATGATTTTCGTCACCTTAAACCAGGTCTTCCTTATAAACCAGGTCTTCCTTATAAGAAAATTCTACCTCTGGCAAGGTTATATACGGTTTAATAACTATAGACTAAAACTTTATAACGCTATAAGACATCTTAATAATATAAGTCTCTCCTTCTATTAAGAGAAGCTTGTAAGGGCCAGTCCATCCGCCTTTTTTATAATAAACTTATATATTAGAATTCAAAGGAAGAGTGTATATAGGCAGGGTTATTAGGCCGTTACGGGTATTAAGAGCATTATAGACTTAGCGTCTTACAAGACTACGTCTTACTTTATCTGTTGCTTTTTAAAGTATCTTAGCTCTTTAGGTAACCGTAAAGCTTAGGGTGGAATTATTTATTATCCTTAAATAGGTTCTAAAGACTAGAAGGGTAGGAATAAGACCATTTAGACCAGCAGAGTTATTAACTGCTTTAACAGCCATTTAAAGTATCTGCTTTTTCGAGAGAAGACCGTTAGCTTTAGTCTTAATAATATTATATGCTCTGCAAAGAGGGGCATAATATTACTTAAGTTTTCCGATGCTATTGTAAGCCTTAATAGGGACTTTGTTAATATTAATTAACAATAGTTGAGCTAAATGCCTAAATTTACTAGAAGTAAAGTTTCTTCTAGCATTATGGACTATTTAGTCTAGGGGTCCAAGATATATATTAATCTAGCACTCTTTAAGGGCATTCCAGATATCTCAAGCTTTCTATTATTAAGGTGTAAGAAAGCAGGCAGCTTAAAATAATATTACTAAATCTATAACGTATAGGACCGGCTTCTCATCAATTTGCATAATATTAATAAGGACCTTGTAGTTAAATTCAATATTGTCTTTAAGAGTAAATTTAAATCTACTTAGAGCTTTCACGTTTATCTGGCATTAATAGCAAGCATATGTAATTTTCCCTATGTTAGCTTTATTAAATTCTTCACCAGCCCTGGCAAGAAGGTTATTTAATTAGTTAATTAACAGATGACTAAATTGGTAATAAAGTTAACAGATTTCGGCTTTAGAAAGCATAAAGATGGCAGGTTCTTAAGAACTAGCTGTCCACTAAGGATATCCCTATTTCCTAATAATAGGTACCTTTTTATCTCCTTAGATTAGAAGATTCTTAAGATTATTAAGTTTAACACTTATTTTATCTATATTTATAATAGAATATAAAAACAATATAGCACTATTAAGCATATAAAAAGGTATTATACTAAAAATCATTAGAAGCTTTAAAATACTAGTTAAAGTCACAGTACTGGCTCTAAAGGTGATAGTCCTTTAGTTAGAGGAATGCTTAATTATAAGGTTCTTTATAATTTTTATTAGAGCGTTAACTTGGCCTTAGCCAGCAGTTAAAATTCCTAATGCTCCTGTATCCAGGAGTATACCATAAAATATATCCGCTACATATCTTATATCCATAAGATATATGTATTATTAAGGTTATTTATTAGTATTATGGTCATAGGGGTCTTCAAGAAATAAGGCATGTTTAAAAGCATTATCCTGCAAGAAGTTCACGGTTAATTAGGAAAAGAGTGGGGGATTTAGTGCTTATATAAAGAATACTGTAAAGGAGAGAGTATTATAAGCCTCTTTATTATCTGGTTCCTCTTTTTTATTAGTAGTAAGAAAAGCAGCGTTCTAAGCGGCTTTTTTGTGTTTGTCCTTACTACTATTATTAGTAGCAGTAAGTTAGGCCATTTCGCCTTTATAGGCCTATAGGAATGCATAGTATTAGCATTTAAAGGGTGGTTTTTAGTGTTTTTTGTTATTCTACTAAGTTACTTTTGCTTTCTTCTGCTTAGAGGCAGGATGGTTAGTTAACTAGCATCCTTCTTTATAGCAGATAAAGCATTTCTTTAAGCTCGCTCTAGCTCAAGGTTTTTTATAATATATAGCTTATAAATAGCGTTGGTTTGTAAACATTACTATATTAGTATTTTAGTCTATAGACCAGGCAATAAGGGCAGTTAAATTATTATTAGTAGTTGTTAGTAACTAACTTATAGAGGTTAGTAGTATGTCCATTACTAAGAGGCAATTTTAAAGATCACTAATAAATCCTTTAAAGGTTAGCACATTTCTGAATTTAGTATTGTAAAAATCGTTATTATTTTCTATTACTTATTATACTTAATAAAGAAGAATTGTATCTTGTTTAAGAGGGTTATAAAGGCCATTAAATATCTTTATAAGTTAGTTAAGAAGAATTTCCAAGCATTCTAACTTATTCTTTATTAGATATTCTATAATAATATGGCAAAGGCATAGATCGGCAAATTATGTTTTATAGAAGCTCTTATTCTTAGGTGTTTCAAAGTGATTCCTAATGTTCTAAGTCATCTCCTTAAATAGGATTGTCTTTGCTCTAAAGTATTTAAAGAAGTATATATAGGCTTTACCTTAAAGCATAATAGGGAAGGCTTTTAGGTAAAGTAAGGGGGAAACTCCTGCTTAAGAATATTTCTCTTTAAAATATAGTAACTTCTTGTTAATAAAGTTATATACTTCTCTAGAATATTATTCTTCTTTCTAGTAAAGTCTCTTAAGAGTATTAAGGGCTTTTTAATTGCTATTAGAAAGTATTCCAGTTAGGGTTTATAGTTCTAAGGGAGGGTCTTCAGTTAAATAAAAATCTTTATTATTAGAGTTCTTATTATTAGAAAGTTTAAGTCGTTAAATCTCTTCTCCTTTCTTAGTTACTTTTTCTAGTAAAGGTTTATATTCCGTGTTAGGGTCAATGTTTAAGATATTAATAAGATCTTTAGAGACATTTGATCTCGATTTTCTGGCTGTTTTAACACCATTATTATTAAGGTAATTACAAAGGGTATACTTAAGGTTATTATTAATTTTATTAAAAGTATCCTTTGTCTAATTTTTATAATCTCGCTAGAAGTTAATAAGGAGATTATGCCCTTTTCCTTTGTTAAGAATGTAGTAGTTAATTGTATATGTAATACAGTTATTAATCTGTTATTCAGTAGCTATATTAACATTAATATTATTAACTAACTTAGTCTAATTAAAAGATAAAATTAAATAGTGCTTATAAAGTTTTTAGGGTAGGGTGCTCTTTAGAAGTTCTCTTCTATAGACATCCTTTTAGAGTTATTTATTAAAATCATTTATTTTTCCTTAGCTTAAAGACATTTTAGTGTTTTAGGCTTTATATTTAGTACTAATTAAAGCGGTTAGTATTAGTTCTCTGTAAATAACAGTAAAGATCTGGTTTTAATTGTAAATAAGTAATAGTTAATAATAAGGGAGAAGATCTATAAGAGTTAAGTCTTCTTATAATTATAAACGATTTAATAGTTAATGATTTAAAGAAATAATCCTTTGGTTAGCATAATATTAGAATTTCTTATAGTTATGTAAGTAAAAGCATTTAAATAAGTCTCTTCTAGGTATAACCTAATAAATCTGTAGTTATTAGTAACTACTAATCAGTGTTAGTAACGCTCAGGTTATAAGTATGCTATAGTATAAATGTAGGGGGGGGGTTTTAATAATTAATTTATCTATATCTCTAAAAGAGGGGAAGAAGCAGGCTATAATACAGAGGTGTAGTGTTATGGCCATAGTACGGCCCTAGGTTATATAACCTGTAATCCAGCTAATCAGGGTGCGTGCATTCTGTGTACAACCTACAATTCCTGGTTAATGCGGCGTATCCCTTCCATCATCCATACGAGCGATTCCGACAAAAATAATAAGCCCCTAAGTAAAATCTAAAGTAAAAGAGGATTTAGAAAAAGACAGCCCTTAAGCTTAAGGCTTAGCAAAGGGGTAAAAAAAGGCAGAAAGCTGTCTTACTAAATACTACCTATAGGCAAAGGCGTATATAAACAAATAAAGAAAAATATAAACTTAACTCCCTTTTTAATACTAGTTCTATTTAATAAGGAAGCCTTTACTAATGCATAAGTGGATAATAGTTGTAATAGTTATGCTGCTATAAGCGAATCCTTTGCATAATACATAGGATTTCCTATAATTAATTTAGCCTAACTACAATAAATACAAACAGCCATATTTATTAAGAAACAGGGCTAAGAGGGTTTTCATTAGAGTCCTATAAAGATATTAAGGTTTACCCGATTTATGGCTAATATAGATAGATAGAGTTTCCTAGTTTCTGTATATATAATACCAGGACTTACCTGTTTATATATCTTAAGGACCCCTTAGTTAAAACAATATAATATTAAAATTCACACTGTATAAGAATCTCTTATAGTCTGCTCTTTAAGAAATCTTCAGGTTTAGGCAACAACCGCAAGGAAAACTAATAATCTAATAACAGAAATATTAAGCTTTATTTATAGGGAAATAACATAATAAGTAGTAATAAAGAAATAAACGGATATATAGTTCTTAGCTACTAGCTTATAGAATATAACCTCTATACTAATAGTTACACCCATAGCAGACCCTACTTAGGCTATAATAAACCGCTTACCTAAGGAGCTCCAGGATTTCCTAGCCTTATTTAATAAAGAAAAGGCAAATATATTGCCGCTACACTAGGGGACTGCAGATCATTACATTTAGCTGTAGAAAAACCCTAATAGAATAAAGCTAGAGCTCCCTTAGGCCCCCTTATATAATATGCCTTAAGAATAGCTTTTAGAAATTTAGAAACAAATTATAAACCTTTAGAATAAAGGTTAGATCTAGGCAAGCTCTTCCTTAGCTAGGGCTTTAGTCCTGCTAGTTAAGAAAGCTAGGGGGGGTTAGCGGTTTTGTATTAATTATTAAGCACTAAATAAAGTCATAGTCTAGGATAGATATTCTCTCCCTTTAATTAAGGAGACGCTCTACTTCCTAGCTAGGGCAAGGTATTTTACTAAACTTAATGTCTATATAGCTTTTTATAAACTATAGGTTATATAAGGGGATAAAGACCTAACTACGTTTTAGACTAGGTTTAGATTATTTAAGTGGCTGGTTTGCCTATTTAGTTTAGCTAGAGCGCCCACTACTTTTTAGTATTATATTAATAATGCGTTAGGGGATATATTAGGAGATTATATAACAGCTTACCTAGATAACGTCCTTATTTATTTTAGAGGTTTAAAGAAGGATTATATATAAAAAGTATAAGAAGTTCTATGCCGTTTAAAACAAGCCAGGCTATATTTAGACATTAATAAGTATGCATTTATAGTCCAGGAAGTAAAATACTTAGGATTTATTATAGAAGCAGGAAAAGCTGTCCATTCTAACCTAAAGAAGATTATAGCTATTTAGGACTAAGAGTCACCCTAATTAGTATGCAGAGTAAGGAGTTTTTTAGGCTTTATAAACTTTTATTAGGAATTTATTAATAATTTCTCAGACCTAGCAGGGCCCCTTACTAACCTTACTAAGAAGGCAGCTAGGTTCCATTAGACTCCTGAACGTAAGAAGGCATTTCAGGCGCTTAAGATAGCTTTTATATTATCCCTAATTCTCGTATAATAGGACCCTAACCTAGAGATGCAAGTAAAAGCTGACTCTTTTAATAAGGCAATAGGCAGATGCCTTTTATAATGTAATTTGAAGGGTATATAGCGGCCTATTGCATATTACTTAGCATGACTTATAGTAGCATAACAGAACTATACAATTTATAATAAGAAGCTCTATAGCATTATTTCTTATCTTAAGGCATAGTCGGCAGAACTATAAAGTATGGCCTAACTGTTTACAATTCTTACTAACTATAAAAATCTAGAATATTTTACAGCCCCTTAAGAGATGTTAAAAAGGCAGGCAAGATAGGCTAAAATATTATCTCTTTTTAATTTTTACCTCTAATATCATCTAGGTATATAGGCAGGTAGGCTAGATGCTTTCTCTTAATAGGAGCAAGATTAAGGTTAAGGGAGCCGTCCTATAGGGTATATTATACGTCCGTTTTAAAGTCCAGACACAGGCAATATATTCCTAGTAAGAGTATAAACAACGGCCGAGCTAGAAGAGGATAGTAACTAGGATAATAACAATTCGGATAAAATAATTACATAGGACGTTGTTAGTATAGACTTAGCAGGGCTATTACTATAAGGTTCTAACCTTTTCTAGGATAAATACCTTTAGGATTTATAGAACTAGGGAGTTACTATAGATGGCTTATATGGCATAAAATTAAAAGTAGTTTAAATAGTAAAGCAGAAATTTCCCGCCTCTATAGGGACTAAATCTTAAATAATAAATTATATATTAAACGCCTAAGGAGCGCTATAATTCCAGGGGCGGCTCTGGATTTCCTAATATAAGCCTCTTATTACATTGCTTATACAACGGGTTTATAACTTGCCTATGTTAGGTCACCTAGGGAGAAATACCACTTTCTAGGCGTTATAGAGAGATTATTACTAGAATGGGATGTTAAAAGATATAGCATAGTTTATATAGAATTGCTACTATTATAATAGGAGGAAGAGTTAACAGCTTTAATAGGGGCTTTTAAAACCTATACTAGTAGCAGACCATTACTAGTTACAGATATTAGTAAATTTTATGACTAATCTTCCTGTATATAACAAGGAGTTACTATACTACCTAATAGTTATTACAAATTACCTCTCTAAGTATATATAGTTAAAGGTAATAACGAGTATAGCGGCTAAAGTATGCGTAGAACGCTTTAAATACTACTAGTAGCAATTCCATGGTTTTCTCTGCTAGATTATCTTTAACTACAGATCGGATTAGCTTAGCCGTTTTTAGACCATACTTTGTAAAAAGGTAGGTATAAAATAGCTATTATCTATATTACATTACCCTTAAATAAACAGTAAAACAAAACAAGTAAACTAAGAGATATAGGCAGTCCTCTAAGTAGTTATTGCCTTTTTATAATATAATTAGGCTAATTATCTCCCGGCTTGCTAAATGGCGCTTAATAACTAAACGTCCATAGTAACTAGGCTGAGCGTAAACCGGGCGCTAAAGGGGTTTAATATTAAGCTAATTTAATAAGTATCAGACATAACTAAGAGTCTAACTTTACCTAAAGGGAGGGCTGTATTATTCCTAGAATATTTCTAAAAGGGAACAACACTAGCCTAGGTAATAATTAACTTTACATAATAATAACAACAGGATATAGTAAATGCTTTCTAATAACCAGCGGAACAATACTAGGCAGGAGACTTTATATAGTTAAATCTATGCTATATTAAGACTAATTGCCCTAGCCAGAAACTTAACTAGGTTAAGGCAAAATATTAGGTTTTAAACACACTAATATTACTTACTATCTAACTTAACATCTTACAGGGCATATACCCTGTCTTTTATATAAACTTAATAAAGAGGGCTATATCTGACCTGCTTTTATTATAACTACTAGCGGATTCCAGACTAAGGCTAATACTCTTATTATATAAAGACAATCTAGAGTTAGTAAAATACAAAGTAAAGGATATATTAGTAGCAAGAAACGCACAAGGTTATGGAAACCAACGGGATATACTAGTTAAATGGGTTGGGTATACCCAGCTAACATGGGAGCCCCTAGAAAGTTTCCTAAAGACAGCGGCACTAGAGAGATTTAAAGCATAATGGGGTGACGTATACAGCCATAACGGGCCCGAACGGAGGGCGAAACAAAATTCTACAAAAATGGACCGAGTCCGAACCTATACATGAAAAAAAAAAAAAAAAAACGGACACATAGCCGTTACTGCTTCTTTCGCTCTTTAGCCTCCTTATGGAGGCGCTTTCGCTTTACTTTTCATGCTACTTAAATACAATTCTCCTTCTCTTTAGCCTTTTAAATAGCATTAGTTATAGTATTATTAATATCCCTATAAGAGCTATCTTTAAAGGGAGGAGGGGGGGTTAAGAGAGAATTAGGGGAATAAGGGAAATAAGGAGTTTTAATAAAACTCTTATCTCTAGAGGGAGGTTAAAGGGGGGTAGTCCTAAGGGCAGGCTACTTAGACAAGGACAGGGGTTGGTTAGCAAGAACCTTAGTATATTCTAGGAGGTAGTTACTAGCTATAGTGCTCTCTATAAGAGTGGTTTAAAGTTAGCATATCTTAACTAATAAATTAGCAGCCTATAGTATATTTATTAGTATTATAAAGGCAATAGGCGTGGAGGGGGGACTAAAGGAGGCAGTAGGGAGGAGGCTTATAGTAGAAATAGTAGCAGGAGCAGTAGTACAGGCAGCCCTTAAAGCGTTCTTAAAATAACGTCTAGTATAAACAAATTTAGCTATAAGGATAGCCTGGGTAGCCCTATGCCTAGGCACTATAGGCATAGCCAGGACTTTAATTGCGCGCCTAGTGCTAGTAAGTTAGTATATATCCTTAATAGTTTGCTATAACTTAAGGTTTATTAATAAGAGCTCCCTTTTCTAGAGATAACTCCTATAACTTGCTTAATAAGCGCAGTAGGCATGGCTGTAAGGGTTGGGAAGGCATTTAGCCTCCCTGTGGATATAAAGGTCATTTATATAATAAATACAGAATACTTTATACTTAGTAGCGCCGGCAGTATCTTTATTATCTAAGTTACCTATTATAGCAAGACTGCTATATATGCAGTTTAGGGGGGGTAGCAGAGGAGCTCCTGCTGTAGCAGATATGCTTCTTATATTAAAACTATTAGCAACCGGACATTATAAATTATACTAGGGATATTTAACTCACATATAAATAAGTATAATATTATAAGAAAGAAGAAAACATTTTATAAGAAAAAGAAATAACTATATCCCTAAGACAGGTATAAATAAGAGAATTAATAAGAGTAAGACAGTTAATAAAGAAGGAATGACAGAAGGCAATGCAAGAAAATCTAGGGACTAGGTTTATATTATTATATAGACGTTAGAAATGCAAGGGGCTAGCAACCTATATCTGGTTAGCAAGACAACTAGTTAAAGGTGGGTTACACGTTAAACCAGCGTCTATATATACCTAGGGGAGCTTAGGGAAGAATATAATAAAAAGGGGGGCTTATATTTTGTTGCTATTACGGCGTTTTAGTAGTAAGAAGGGGGCTATATAATGGATTTAAGCTTAAGGCTTGGATCTTTATAGTTAGAAGAATAACTATATTATAAAAGCCAGACTTTACAAGCTATACAAGTAATACAAGTTAGGTGTGTATACTAACATACTTTAAGTCAGCCTCTTAACTTAAGCTTTATACTAGCTAATCAGACCTTATATATATTTAGGTCTATCTTACTCTGGCCTCTTTACTTAGGCTATATAATAGTAGATAGAATAAGCTATAAAGGCAGGAGTTCTAGAAGGATTGTAGATCTTTTCTTTCTCTTCTCCCCTAAGAAGATTATTCTTATTCATAGTCACTAATACTGCAGTCGCACATTAGCTAGACTATAACACTATCTGGCTATAAGGCTGCCAGGGAGGGGGGGGGGGGGGCATCAGGAAACGCCTTATAGTGATTATATCAGCGGCCTCTTCCTCAGCGTCGTAGCTATAATGCTATTAAATTGCAGGCCTGTTATATCTTCTTGCCTATGCTACTATCCTTAAGTCTTTAGTAGAATTATTATTTAATATAATTAAGGTATAAATCCACTGGCAGCACTGCTGCTTCTGTCTTTAAGAGTGTTACTAGCGTTGCCTTATATGCCCTTATAACCCGCCTTAAGCATTCATTTTATTTCCTTATAAATGTCTTTACTACCCCCTATGCTATCCCTTTTAGTTTGCTATAGGTGTAGTATATCCCAGCTCTATAGGCTATTATGCTTCTTATTACCTGTATATAAAGGGATCTCGCATACTCTAGTCGGCATTTCTATATAAATACAGCTAGTGCTATAAGTGCTAACTTCTGCTGTAACAATTTAGCATTTACCTTCTCTATATAGGTTGACTAACGAAGCTTCCGGTGAATCCAAACCCCTAGGAATTACGCTAATTGTATTGGTTGTATTATTGTCCTTCTAAGTCGGATTATTATTATAATCGCCTGCCTCTTCCTTATAAAGTATATTAGCTTACTCTTCCCTAGGTTAAACCTTAGCCTATACTCCTTTAACTACTCTTTATATATTCTCTAGGCTCTTTTTAGTCATACTTTTATCTCCTCTACTGTTTTTCTATATACTATAATGTTTATATTATCTAAGAACCCTAACATTAATGTTAATTCCGCTGCTACTAGTCTTTAATATAGTAGCATAATATAGAGCAGAAAGAGGATAGGAAACGCTAGTAACCCTTATAGAACCCCTGTAGTGACTTGGATTTCCTTAGTAATACGTCCGTTAAACACTAATTATGCTTTCCTTTCTAACGTAAAACCCTGTGCCTATCTAGCCATCCACCCTAGCAGTCCTAACTCCTTTATAGTGTAGATTAATCGTTTATAGCTAATAGTATTAAACGCCCTAGTAATATCTAGCTATAGTAATAATGCTATTCCCTAGTAATACTATGCTATCCTTATAACCTCTTTTAGTATACTTAGTGCTACTTTTATTAACCTACTAGCCCTATTGCCTATTTATATATTTAGTAGTATATAGCCTTTCTTTACTGTAATAATAATCCTCCTTATAATAGCTCCCTTAATTACTTTTCTTATTATATTTAATAGTAATATTAGCCTTTATCCCCCTAGTCTGCCTAACTCCTTAGGGGTTTTCCTAGGTTTACATAGAACTACCACCTTTGCTCGCCAGAAGGTGGCCGGATAGTATCCTAAACCATAGCATGCATTTATAAGACGTGTTAAACATAATATTAGGGCTACTCTATATAGCTTAAGAAAACCTATTAGCAGCTTGTCCGGCCCTAGGGCTTTTTAACTTACTATATTCTTTATAACTTCTTTAATTTCCTCCTTTATAAACATAGGAACTACCTAATTATTACTATAGTATCTTATCTCTACCTTTATCCCTAGACCTAGAGCCCTAGCCGCAGATGGAGAA
This sequence comes from Aciculosporium take MAFF-241224, assembly GCA_000222935.2. Lineage (NCBI taxonomy): Eukaryota > Fungi > Ascomycota > Sordariomycetes > Hypocreales > Clavicipitaceae > Aciculosporium > Aciculosporium take. The sequence continues at coordinate 8,093 of AFQZ01000637.1, read as the reverse complement.
AAAAACCTCTCTATAAATGCCTTTGCCTTACCCTTATATATAACCTCTACTATCTCCTCCCTACTATTATCTCCTAGCCGAGTTAGCAGTAGGACCTGTTACATCTTAGGAGGAAGTCCACTCTATAGCCAGGCCTATTACTCTAAGGTCTAAAGGCTCCCTTTAGACCTAGATAACTTACTAACTGCCTATTACTAACTACTTCTCTTTTCCTCTAAGATTATATAATCCTGTTTTCCTATAGCTTTTATTAAGGCCTGCTATAATTCCTACGTTTATTAATACTACTACTGCCTATTAGCACATCTTGCCTCTACTATTATATCCTTTACCCTTTTATTCCACTAAGGCTGTGGTTTACTACGCCCTTAAGGTCATTTAGGTGCTACTATATTAGCTATCTCCATAAGTTATTAGGTAAGCTATTTTATACAGTTATTAATTTCCTGTTAGTTACTTAGTAGGAGCTCTAACCCCTCCTTTCTAAGCCTGTTTAAAGCCTTTGCTATAATAAGGTTCTTATCTGCTATCCACTAACCCCGGATTAACCCTAGGCTATTGCTTAATTTCTTACTTGTTCTAATGCTAATAAGCTAAGATATATGGTTAAATCTGGCAATTTCCACTAGCCTAATAAATTTAATACTAATGTTATAAGTGGTCTACGCATAGTTAATAGTGCTATTCCTACTACTATGTTCTCTTCTTATTACTTCCCTAAACGGCATAGCTAGGCTGAGTTGCTACCTTATTATAAATTCTAACATCTTATTATACCCCTAAGAGGTTCAGACGAATCTATCCCATAAGGGGTGGTATTAGTTAAAGTCCCCTATAAACACACTCCGGCCCTTTACCTAGGTATTAGTAAAGTGTTATAAAGGCATCTGCCACTCCCTTTTATAAGCCAGGGAATAAATATTATATACCTTTACTTTATATAGCTTAATACTATACTAATCCTTCTCTCTCCCTATAGTCTAAAGTCCTGTCTTAACCTTTTAATATATATAAATTACTATTCTTCCGCTGTATATTACTAACATATAGTGCCCTTAAGATAGATTTAGCAGTATACTATTATAACCTCCTGGTTTCTAGATAGCTATTACCTTAGGGCTAACATTATACCCTAATACTAAATGTACTAAATTACTTTTCTTTTATATATTTTAGTATATAACCTTAATTATATACTCTATTATATGCTTTAGAGCTCTCTAGTTAGTCTGGCTCTGGTATTGTTTTGCCCTTTTATTAGTTATAGAAAGGCTAGTATTATGCCTTCCTCTGCCGGTCTTTATTATCCTAATTATAGCTTATAGATTTATCTTATAAAAGGGCCCCTTAGTTATATGCTCCTTTCTCTTAGCTGCCTCTTTATTAGTCCCCCGGTCTCTTCTCTATAATAACCCTTACCTATGGCAGCTGTTGCGGCCTCTGGCTAATAGCCGTAAAAAAACAGCGGCCTTATAGCATAAGCCTTCCTAGCCTGCTGCTATTTATTATTACTTACTAAGCATAGCTAAGACTATACTAGGTATGCCCCTGTATAATTCAGGCATCTCTCCTGTACCTTACCTGTTAATATTAGGTAAGTCCTCTCTTTCTTAGGGTATTTTCTAGCAGCATATCTGCCGTATCTTGCTTCCTTCTTATAGTACCTAGTAATATGCCTAATCTTATAATAGTTATAATATTGCTTTAGGTGGATTATCTTGTTATATAGCTTAGCATTAAAAATCTCTGCTTAGTATACTATTCCCTTATAGCATAGGCGGTTTGCTGCTTTAGTACCCTTAACACTAACCACTAGTAGTGCCCTTATTGCTATTCCCTTTAGCTTCCGTACTATTATCTTTACTATGTTTAGACCATTCTCCTTTTTAATGTTCTTTCTTATATCCTTAATCGTAATATGGTTTGTTAATTATATTAGAAATCCCTTAATAATTATACTAAATATCTTTCTATTTACTTCCGCCTTAGGTCTAAAGGCAACTCCCACCTAGGCCGTGTTTTCCTTCCATTTCCTCCCTGCTTTAGTAAACATAATAATTATATCTCTACTCTATAGTTAGCATGCTACTACTACCTCCTTTATATTAATAGTGCTATTTACTGCCTTTATAATCTCCCCTAGCAATCTGTTCCTAACTGCCTTGCTTATAGTGTTTTCCTTTACTATTACTTCCTAGTAATAGTAGGCTAGTATTGCTATACTCTCTATTTAGGCTAAAGGGATTATTATATTCTGCCCTATAACTTTACAAGCTATAATAGTTACCTAAGTCCCCCTAACTGCTAATTTAGTCCTAGGAATAGCCTTTATTACCTCCTTAACTGCCTTTTTAACTATAGTTTTTACCTTATTATTAACTGCCTTTATAATTAAAGCCTATAGGCCTTCTATATTAGTTCTTATTTAGGCTATCTCCTCTCCTGCATTTATAGCTATTTATGTAATAATTCTAATAAAAGCCTATACTTTTATTATTTCTACCTTTAGAATAACTTTTATTATTAATTCCTTTAGTAATTTTATTTTATTCTTTAGTTTTTCCTATACTACTATTACTTTAGGATTCTCTCTTTAAAGCTATATTTCTTCTTAAGTAGCACCCTGTTCTTTATTAGTTATAAATCTATACAAAAATTTATTAATTATTATGCCCTTTATGCCGCTTACTCCCCTTATATAATACGCTATTGCTAGGGGGGGTAATTAATAATAAGAAATCTAATTCTATGCTTCTTTTCCGTTTTAGGCGTAATACCGCGTCGTATCCGCGGTGGTGAGTTTTAGCTGTAGTTTCTTCCCATTTAGGGTACATTTAGATACCATTAGAATCCTCTGGAAAGGGGCTTCCTAATGAACCTAAATATGCTTATGTAAGCACCCTAGATCTCTAGTAATCCGGAAGGTTAGTTGATAACCTTTAAGAGGCCAGGTAATCTAGCCTTGCCTGTAAGCTTTAGTGGTAAAATGCACTATAAAGCTTAACAATATTTTATTATAAATATAAATAAAATAGGTATTAAGCTTAATATCTTAAGAACCTTCTTATTTAAAAAGAAAAAAAAGTACTTATTATCTAGAAATAAGAATATCTTTAGTAAATAATTAGTTTTTAAGAACCTGCTGTTTTTATGCTTTTAAAAGCAGAAATTCACTAACTTTATTATTAATTTAGCCACCCTTTAATCAACTAACTATATAACCTTCTTGCTAAAGCTAGTAAAGATTTTAACAGAGCTAACATAGGAAAAATTACATATGCCTGTTACTAATGCCAGATAAACGCTAAGGCTCTTAGTAGATTTAAGTTTACCCTTAAAGATAATCTTAAATTTAACTATAAGGTTCTTATTAATATTATATAAATTAATAAGAAGCCTATCCTTTATATTATTAACTTAGTAACCTTATTTTAAGCTGCTTGCTTTCTTAGACCCTAATAATAGAAAGCTTAAGATATTTAGAACGCCCTTAAGGAATGTTAAATTAACATATATCTTAGACCTCTAGACTAGATAGTCCATAATACTAAAAGAAACTTTACTTTTAGTAAATTTAGGTATTTAGCTTAACTATTATTAATTAATATTAATAAAGTCCCTATTAAGGCATATAATAGTATTAGAAAACTTAAGTAATATTACGCCCCTTTTTAAAGAGCATATAATATTATTAAGACTAAAGCTTATAGTCTTCTCTTAAAAGAGCAGATACTTTAAATAGCTATTAAAGCAGTTAATGACTCCGCTGGCCTAAATGGCCTTATTCCCACCCTATTAGTCTTTAGAACCTGTTGGTAACGCTTAGGTTACAGGTATGCTGCAGCACAACCATAAGAGGGGGGGGTTTAATAATTAATTTATCTATATCTCTAAAAGAGGGGAAGAAGCAGGCTATAATACAGAGGTATAGTGTCAGGGGAGTCACGAGACAAGAGCGTGAGAGTACGGAGACCCACTAGGGCGAGCCGCGCCCTAGCTATATATAGGTATATAGGAGGACAGGCCTTACAGAGAGATAGAGAGGCTAGCAAATATAGTATTTATATTACTAACCCTACTTATAGCTATTTAGCTATAAGTATGCTTAATTATAGCCTTTACTTTACTAGTAAACCTCTAACTATAATAGAATATTTGCTTTTACCTATAGGGATAGTAAACTATTAGCTTAGTAAAGATATTAACCTAAAGAATAAACACATAAGTAAGTAGCCGTGTTAACATAGCGACTGCATAGGCATTAGATAAATTTAACAGAAATGGAAGCAGCTTTGGCATTACTATAGCATAAGATGTTATATTATAGCTAGAACCCCTTATACTTATATTAAAGGGTGGAACAGAAGAACCTATAAGAATAAAATAAACTTACCTTAATAGCATTATAAGTAATTAGTATTATTAGCCTAAACCCTAGTGCACTTAAATCTAAGATATTAATATATAGGCTAAGAAGGAAGATAAGTTAGATTAAGAACTTAAGGAAGCTATACCTTATTTAGAAGCGCGCCTAACTTAAGAAAATATAGTAGGACTTAATAAACCCCTTAGTAACTATACTAAAAGAGCCCGGTCTAACTGCTTCTCTCTGGACAGACACTCTAAGCAACTAATTAACAGCGACTTACCTGTAATATAGCCTTATAAAAGCATAATTAAAAGCCCTAGTTTATAAGGAAAATAGCTATAAGAACTTATAATCCTTTCTTGCAGACCTAAACATGGCTTTTATTATAAATAGAGCAACCTTTACAGATGACTTAACTAAGGTTGCCTATACTAGCAGCTGCTTAGTAAAGGAAGCAAAGTGACAATAGAATAGGTATGTAGCTATAGATGGTATTATGGACTTTAATAATTATAGCTAGAAGGACTTTGTTATATAGCTAAAGGACGGAGTAATAAATAAGAACACACGCTGCTTAAAAGTAATAAAGTTACTACTAGAGTTATAGTAATAAGATAATTAGCTATTTATAGCGTTTATTAAGATTTAGGGTAAGATAAAGGGGGAGTTACTTAAAGATATTCCTAAGAGAATTCGAATTTATATGTTTATTAATAGCTTAAACCACGTAATAAGGAAGCAGGTCCTTAGCTAAGAGTTCCCTAAGTCTTAGGCATACCTTATTAAATAAGGTTATAAGGCAGAAGTAGCTACTAAGGGGTATAATAAGAGACCCTATCCCTATAGGAAACAAGCTAGGTTAATATTACTATTAAAGGATAAGCAGGGGATAAGTAGTAAGAAAGAGATAACCTAGGGCTAGTAATCTTATTCTTGTTTTAAATATAAAAAATACAGCTATATTACTTCTTATTACAAAGCACCTAATTACGAGACGTGCAGTTTATATAGGCATATAACAAGTTTATACTATAATAACTGTAAAAAAGCAGCACAGGCTATGGACCTAAATATAATACTAGTAACTATAGCATACGCTTAGGGACACGTTATTATAGTTAAATCCCTAGGCTAAACTAAGGACTCTAAGAATAAAATTAATAACTTTTAAATAAGAATAAGGATAAAACTATAGTAAGAAGGAAGCTGGGTAGTAGTGAATGCATTGTTTAACCTAGGAGTAATAAACTTAATAATATATTTAAACTTACTATTAAAGGCTAACTAGAGCAGGGTAGAAGCAGATAAGGCAAAGCTAGAGAGCACCTTACTAACAGAACTAAAGTACTAGGGTGTTATTAATAGGGTGGTATAAATAACGGACAGTATAGGTTATAGCAAATTCTGTTAACTCTGTTATTATATAGTAGATACTAGAGAAGGACTAATCTTAGGAATAGACTAGGCTGTAGACTATAAGCTAAAAGTACTATTATAGGCATTAGGTTATTAGAGACACCTAGTAATAAGGAAATGCCTAAAGCTAGTTACTAGCTTATAATAGATTTACTATACAAAGGAAGCAGTAGGTATAATACTAATCCTTAGCTAATATATAGTATAACTATCTGTCTCTTAAGAAGAGCTAGTTAAAAACAAAACAAGTAAAGAGGTTACTATAAAGACACTCCTACTAAAATATAAAGAATTTATAAATATGTTTTTAAAGAAGTTAGCTAGTAGGCTACTCTCTTTAAAAGAGAAAACTTATATAATAGAATTAATAAAAGGAGGAACACTGCTATAGGGACCGATTTATAACCTAGTAGAGAAAAAGCTATAAGTTCTTTACAAATACTTAGTAGATACATAAAAGAAAGGCTAGATAAGAAGATTAATAAGTCTAGTAGGAGCCCTAATCTTATTTATACTAAAAAAGGGAGGCTAACTACGCCTCTATATGGATTATAGAGGCCTTAATAGGGTCACTAAGAAGGATAAGGCCCCTCTCCCCCTTATATCAGAATTGTTAGATAGGTTAAGAGGAGCAATAATCTGTATAAAGCTGGACTTAAAAAATGCTTACCACCGGATACATATCTGCAAGGGCAATGAGTAGAAGATAGCTTTCCAATGCTAATATAGTTACTTTAAATATCTTGTCATGCCTTTTAGCTTAGTAAACGCACCTGCTACCTTCTAAGAATATATTAACACTATACTAGGAGAGCTAGTGGATATAATATGTATTATTTATTTAGATGACATCCTAATTTATAGTAATAATGCAGTAGCGTATAAGGGGCATATTAAACTAGTCCTGCAAAGATTATATATTATAAAGCTATATATAAACCTTAATAAATGCGAATTCTTAATAATAAGGGTTAGCTTCCTTAAATTTATTATTATACTAAAGGGTATTAAAATGGAACCAGAACGTATTAAGGCAGTAGTGGAATGGCCGCTACCTAGCAGCGTGCTAGAGATATAAATCTTTCTTAGGTTTACAGGGTTCTACCAATGGTTTATTAGAGTATATAGTAAAATAGCCATCCTATTAATAGACCTTTTAAAGGGAGAGTTTAGAGGAACCTTTAAACTACCTTGTAATATATAAGCTATATTTAAGATACTAAAACAAAAGTTTTTAAAAGCACTAGTCCTGGTTTATTTTAATCTAACAGCCCTACTTTAAGTTAAAATAGATGCCTTAGCATTTGCTATTAGCGTAGTATTAGTAATATTAGTGCTAGGTAATTAGCACCTAGTTGTATATATATTATAGAAGTTATTAGGTCCTAAACTCTATTATACAACACTTAATACTAAGCTACTAGCTATATAAGAAGCTTTTTACATATAGAGGCATTACTTAGCTTACTCATAGTATTTAATAAAAGTAATTACTAATTACTTAAACTATAAATACCTAGTAATAAAACTAAAGCTCTTTAGTAAATAGGTTATAGCGTTAGATAAACTTTATTTATATGATTTTATAATTAAGTATAAGCTAGGAAAGTTAAACCTAGCTAACAGACTATTATAAAGACCAGACCATTTCTTAAGAGCAGCTATAGCAGAGGTATAGTTATTACACCTGCTAATGTTCTTAAATAAGTTTATAGAGAAGGAGTAGATTAATAGCAGTGCTAATAAGGTAGTATATATAATAGTGTCCTAAGGCGTAAAGGCCTTATTATAAGAGATATAGAGAGAAAGCAGCATAAGAGCTATATATTTAAGTAGCATATTAATAGTAACCCTATTTAGTAATATAGTATTTAAGAGTTTAAAGCAAGCTAGCAGCAAGAAGACCTCCCTAGCTATACATTTAAGTAGTATAAGAGCTATATATTTAAGTAGCACATTAATAGTAACCCTATTTAATAATGTAGTATTTAAGAGTTTAGAGCAAGCTAGTAGTAAGAAGACCTCCCTAGCTATGCGTTTAAGCAGTATAAGAGCTGTACATTTAAGTAGCACATTAATAATAACCCTATTTAATAATGCGGTATTTAAGAGTTTAAAGCAAGCTAGTGGCAAAAAGACCTCCCTAGCTACGCATCTAAGTAGTATAAGAGCTGTATATTTAAGTAGTACATTAATGGTAACTCTATTTAATAATATAGTATTTAAGAGTTTAGAGTAAGCTAGTAGTAAGAAGACCTCCCTAGCTATACATCTAAGCAGTATAAGAGCTGTACATTTAAGTGGCATA